>JASANE010026149.1:0-10610 GCA_030248225.1 Trileptium ribeirensis
TTATAGGCGGCAAAGAGCCACGTTTTTCAAGTTCTTGCCCGATTCGCCTTTTCGTGAACATCAACTCGGTTCGGATCTTCCAATACCAAGCTAGGTTCAGCTCTCAGTCTCCAAACAATAACAGTTTGCGACACCCTTTGCAGCTAAATTGTTTCTTGTGCGCCGTAAAGTGGGCGATCATAGGTTGTGCGTCTAGAAGCAAGGGCCGACCTAGGGAGATCCGTCGATCGATGTCAGACGGCGCCTCGGAAGGGATTGCAGCGAAGCCTGCGGGTGAGGTTGGGGCAACGCTTCTGTTCGGGTGGAAGGTGCGGCGGCTCATAGGGGTGCGGCGCACCGGGAGAGGTGTGCGGCATTTCGCATGGGCGGCATCTCGAAAGGTGTGTGGCTCGTCGTGGCGAGAGGCATGCGGCTCCTGGAGGGAGGGGGGTGTCACGTCTCGTGGTGGCGGGAGGGTGCGGCGTATTGGTAAGAGGGTGCATCGCGTCGGTATGGGAGGACTCAGGGAGATGGAGATTATGGCGCCTCGGGCGGGGGGAGTGGGGGTTCGGCGCTTCGGGCCGGTGGATGAGTTTGGGATTTCTCCACGAGGAAATCCTGGATCCGCCACAGCCTACTGGAAGTTTATCAGGTATTTATTATAAGTGGAAAAAGCCACGTTTTTTAAGTTCTTGCTCAACTCGCCTTTTTGTGGATAGTATTCGGGTCAAATCTTCCCATAATAAGCTGCGAGCAGGTCTCATGCTCCAAACAACAAAAGTTTGCGACTTCCTATTAGAGAGAACATATGCAAACCGTCTAATAAACTATGTAGTTGGTGTTATATCTGTTAGGAGCCGAGCCGATGTAACCTCTGCTGTTTTTGCTTTTGGTAGACTATTGTGGTATTGCGCAGAATTTTTTCGAAAATTTTAGGTACCAAAGGGCGACCAATGAGAACTGCAAAACTCGAAAAAAAATTGTCATAAAATGAACGAAGTGAATATTTTCTGACTCAGCTCATCGAGCTTAGTCGAATGGTATTTAAATTTCGGCAGTATCTTCAAAATTTAACGAATTTAGAATTGGGGGATACTATAAAAGACCCTGACATAAATTGTAATAGTTAGTTTTGTTTTTGGAAACACCTTTTATTAGCCGAACCCAGAGTCTGATACTTTGGACTCTACTCTCTCAAACACGTCTTGGGCTCTGTCTCGGCCCTACAGACGTCATGGCAGAGTTGAGAATAGTTTAGAGCCCAAGTTTTCAGTTGCACTGAAGCTTCATTCTTTTTGGCACTAATTTAACACTGAATCTGAAGCGTATTTCGTGACCATGTAAAATATATAATACAGGGTAACAATACTACGATGTAACATGTAAAATCCATGTTTACTCATGTAAAATTTTGGAGCAAAGTTTGAACAAATTACCTTCATGTTCACTACGTGTTTCGAAATTCCCTTTAATGCAAATGTTGCTACTATGCAAGGATTTTTCAAAACTAACCGTTATAATCGCACAAAAACATATGGTGACTGCCAAAGTATGGGGGAAAGGACCCAAAGAGACATATTAATTGCTTAGATTCCAAACCTTAAAAAACGACTTGATTTAAATAAGTTTATGTTTTAATACTAACGACGACGCTTTATTAAGAGACTACATAATATAATACCGACACGTTCACTGTACTAATGAGATCATTAGCTGATATACAATACTTTAAAGTGATTAAATTTTAATGACGATAGTTCACGCATGCAATATATTTACCCAAGATGCAAATTAATGTTTTTCTCTTAGATATAAAATTTATAGTTTAAAATAACTTTCAAAATAAGTCTTATTACGCAGAAAAATATATTTATATACGCTATTTTTAGCCACTGCTTACAAAGTTTTTTAAAAATCCTAAATTAGTTTTTAGATTTCTTTATTGGGACACGAATAATGGCCATGCGTAGGCTGAATCTTATGTTAAACAACTCCATGTTTAAAATATTTTAAACCCTTCGACGCTTTATGTATATATTCATATGCTACTACATAAAACAAAACACTAAATGCCTCTAATATTTTGGCAGTCGTCATATGTTTGTGGGGCTATTATAACTGTAGAGTTGCGAAAAAACCATGTGTGGCAGCAGTATTTGCATTAAAACGTATTTCGAAACATGTAGTAAACAAGAACGTAAATCGTTCAAGCCTTGTTCCAAAATATTAGACGAATAAACATATGCATTTTATATGTTACATCGAAGCATTGTTACCTTGTTATATATAAGTAGCCTTGGAGATAAGGGAAGAAATATCGTATTAATGTTCACCAACAAGTTAGATTGGTATTATAGCTACCACGTTTACACACACATTCTTCATCATCGATTAGCGTTGTGTCGTTGTAGGTACAAGTTCATTTTGATAAAGGGACGAAAAATATAGATAACAAATTTTGTCAAAAATGTCGAGACTAAAATGTCTGTTTTTCTTAGAATTCTGTCAAAAGTATACTTTGAAATTACCATAAACTAAAATCAGCACCGTAATTGTGAAAATTAATTAAGCCGTGGCAGCATGCTATGTAACAGAAACAGCTTAGTTTCTAAAGATGCAAAATGTAAAATGGTTATTTTCCAGAGCATTCTGTAAAAATTATACCGCAAAAATTCAACACCGCAACGGCAAAAATTGTCGAAGCCATGGCAGCATACGATGAACAGAACAGCTTAATTTGTGCAGACGTAATATTTTTTCAGAGCATTTTGTTATAATTATATCCGCTATATGCATGTTATATCCGCTCAGGCGATTCGAGGCATCTTGTGACTGGGTTATAGATGAGCATACAGTTAGTGCTAATAAAGATAGAATAGACACACAGATTTAAATACCATAGATTTACCGAATCCCAGATTTACAGACTCACAGGTTTACAGAACAAAAGGCTTGCAGATCCATTGGTTTACAGGCTTAAAAGTGCTGACAGATTTTGACTTTATTATTTGCTGTAGCGCGAATTAATGGTGATTCCCCCGACCCGTTATTAAGCGTGGTTATAGCTAAGGAAGCTATATCTATTGTCAATTCTTATAATTAAGAGTAATATTCAAAATGGGAATCACAGCCGCATTTTGTGGAGATCATTGGCGATTAAAGTTCCGTCACTGTGCAATAATAATTTGAGCGTAATTGCAGACAGGCCAGGCCAGACTACGTATTTGGCGTTTCTGAACCTTTTAGCGAAAAATATAGACTCAGACGCTCAAGCGTACTTCTATGCTATGAGGCATTCTGTACACTTATTCTGTAACACTTCGTGTGAGCAAGAGTTGATGATGTTTTCTTGAAGAGTATGACACTCTTCAGCTTATGCATGTTAAGCCTTTAGTCATGTCGCAGTGCGTTTCGCCCTGTCCTACCAGATATCAAGGGAGAGGGAACAGTTCAACTGTCCCCCGCGTTTCATGGAGGGGACAAGTGCTCCAATTGATTTCGTGGCGGGACAGTTTGCCCCCCTCCTTATGTAGCGGAGGGGGACAATGTCCCCCCAAAATATACAGGTTAAAAATGTTGTCCCCTTTCCCGCAAAATCAAGGGGGTTAAAAATTTCCCCCAATGAAACCAAGCGGGTGAGACGTTTGTATCCCCATGCAACGCAGGGGTACAAGTGAATTGTCCCTCTCCCACGAATTGCAATGGTGGACAGCGTGAAATGCACCGCAAGATGCCTAAAGTCTTAACATCCATAAGCTGAAGAATGTCATACACTTCAGCAAAATATCACAAGCGTTTGGGGATACAGCCATATATAACCGAATTGAAAATTGTTGTCCGGATTATGAATAATGAATTAAATTTCTGCATAGAAACTGAAGAGAGGAAGTATTATTGATATGGACACTTGTAAATTTAGCTGTTATATTCCGTTCGGCCATAATTCTTAACTTCTTAGTAATGAATGAAAATATTCTCATAGGTTATGATAACCTGTCATCTGTAACGTGACCTCGCAAGGGTTCCATTCATGCAACTTAGCTAAGGGGCGTGATAGAACAGTTTTTAAAGAGAATAACCCTACAATGTTGTAACCTAGGAGTAACATGTTTACTTATATCTGGAAACGCAGTCTCCTTGCAAAAATATTACATATCTTTTGTATTCAACACTTTTTATCAGACTGACGAATAAGGAGATACGCACACGAAATGGTGTCTTAAAAAGACCCTTTCGAATTTCACTTTACGTATCTGTTAGTTTTGTCAAGGACCCGCATCGTTTAAACCACAAAAACCGCGCATGATTTCTTAATTAATTTTACCGAATTTTCTCTCACTTTTTCCAATTTTCTATCAATTTTTCCAATTTCGTCTATTTACTTATTTTGTTCGATTTTTGCCCATTTTGGCACATTTTTGCGCGGATTCGGCGGGGGGGGGGCGATCGGACCTTCAGGGATCGCAGGCTACCTCCCAGTGGGAATCGGTGAGGCTCCGAGAAGGATGCGAGCCTCAGGGGACAATCCCCTATCCCCCTATGTTCATGTTTGTTTTTACTGCTGCTGAAAACGATAGCGTGATTTATTGGAACATATCGTCTGCGACTAGAGTACCATTTTTGGAATAATATACTGCACCAACAGTCTATAAGAATGTTCGGGAATAGTGTGATAATATTGCCGCATTACGTTATTTACGCCGCGTGATGATGCGAAGCGTTTTTTGCACCATTTGTCGCTCTTAAAGGGATAGTACAAATTTCCCGCTTTCCTCTTGTTAGCCCCCTACCTTTCGTCTTGTGTTTGTCTCATTTTATGCCCCAACCTTCTGACAACAGAAATTTAAGTAATTTGACCCCCGTCTAAAAAATAGCGGGACCAATGGCGCAAAAATCGACCGCATCACCTCACGACATATATAACACAGTGTGGCATGAACGTCGCATTCTTCGAGGTTTCATCATATACGTGCTTCAATGTGGTCGAAACCATGCATGATTTATGGTGTATTCGCACGTTCAAACTTTTTCCTCAAAAACTGAGTTAAAATTTTTAGCTAAAAATTTTTCAGAACGTGTTCATCGTTCCTTACTGGTTTAAGCAATGTGCTACAAAAGTTTGAACAGTGTTGTTTACACGTTCAAATCTATCAGTGACGCTAAAATGATTCTAAATTTTGACCTGGATTTGAACAATTTCAAGGTTTGAGCTTAAATTTTGAGCAAAATTTTTGAACGTACGCATGCATGTTTAGATTGTTTCAATTTAAGTTACAACTTGCTACTTAATACTACGTTGAGACCGTTGGGTTGTGAGGCGAAGTATCACCAAAACATATACGCCGATAGCAATGAAATTATGCACTGGCCACTAGCTAAACAATTAAGTTACAAATTATACAATTCTGACATTCAAAATGGCTGTTGGAAAAGGTGTATTTTTGAAGAAACGTTCAGAACTCCGTGAATGTATTAGAACCAAACTGTCGCGCTTCTAGTCTCAATCACTGAGACTTTAGTTGGGATAATTTCGTAAACAATATTGTTATCATACTTTCGCCAAACACTGCAAACTAAAGCAGCATCACCGGACGATTCAATGGTATGCAAGGTTTTAAACTTAATTGTTAATATATAAATACAAACCCCCAAATAAAAGTGAAAACGTCTCTAAAACGAAGAAACGTTTTGAAAACAGCATACTGCTTAGTATCTTACATCCTGGATATTGGTTATTTGCACAAAAAACAGCTGTCGACACTCAGCCAATCATGGTTCAACATCAGTCATATAAATTAAGTTATCCAATCACTTTCGCACCGAGTACTATATCATAATGTATAACTGCTTTAAGAGTGTTCACTAAGCTATAGTGCAATCGCTATTGTATATATCCTCGTATTCAGGGCCTATCGTGTTTTTTTTTATTTTAACTGATTTTCGTTCTTTTGACGTCCAATAAACGATGACAATAATCGTTTTAATACACTAATCATCGTCGACGAGCCAAAATCATTTCAATGTTTATTATTATATTAATCGAAAACTAGCTGATTAATTTCAATACGATTATTTGAGTTTTAAACAAAATTGGAAATTTGAAATTACATTTTAATAAACTGTATTAATATTATGCAACATATGTTGCATACAGATTTAAATGTTCATGACTTGTACCAACATATATAATTCAAGGTAAAAGATATTTGTTTTAATTTAGGGTTTTGAGAGAAGGACAGAGTTGAAGTTTTCGGAATATGTGCAATATCGAGAGTATACATCCAGCGATAATATTGCTATTATTAAGGTTTTCCAGAATGGTGAAAAGAATGATGCTCTTGATTCAGTCATATTTATTACTGCATAGATGAGTTGTAATGTCCAATGTATCATTTGACACAATCTCCCAAGAACCGTTCATGATTTTGTGGTTTTTAAACCTATTAAATTGATATATTTGTTATAAAAAATTTTTGAAATTACTGAAAACGATGATATGATTTATTTAAACATATCTGTGACTATGCATTTAGGTGAGAACGGCCTTAGTTTTTAGGTGAAGCCCCGCCGGAATGACGTCCGCCTGGCCCGCTCCGAAATTTTGAAGACGCCCGGTCCACCCAAATGAAAACTGAGCAGGTTCGGCACTTTCAGAAGCTGAGACTTGAGTTTAGGAACATCAGCTAACCAGTTTGAACCATAAACAACAATCAGTCCTGGTGCAGCGATTTCCCAATAGGTGGCTATTATATGCTAAGCATCTGTTATAGAACTTTATGACAGGGTGTGTTAGTTATTATGTGACACAACAGCAGAAACAAGTGCTCTGAATTTCCACAGAGAAACGTTTTAGCCTCTTATTCCATGTGAAAATTCGTGGGATATGTGACAGCACTGAGCACATGAGCCACGACCTAAATCATAACGAAATTTACAACAATTTTAGAACAAAGTAGGTATCTCGACATCTTTGTTCCTTAGCTTAGAAACTGCTAGGACAATATATATCGATGCTATGCGCATTACGCCTGCAGGTATATGCTTTAAAAATCGTAACCAAATACCGCCAAACATACAAGAGATGCAATAAGTAACGAAAATGTCGTTTTGTTACCGTATTCTTGACTGATTATTATCTACTGAATCAGGTTTCTCTCTCGATGTTATGCCTGTGGGTGACTGTCTACGATATTCAGCACTGCGAAAATTTGAACAAAATTATTTTTTTCGTTATCGCATTATAACGAATATCATCAAAATTTGGGCCAAAATTTGTATTAATTGTGCCTTAAACTTAGACATTATTGACACGGAGGGAGCCATAGTATAGTTTCCGCTGAAGCTGCTAGGAGAAAAAATCATGAAATTTGTATTTTGTTTGTCACTGTAATTCATAACTCATCTTCGGGTAAATGGATTTCGACAAAATTTATTTTTTGGAAAGAAAAATGATCACGATGCTCCCTTTGTGTGTTAGCCCTTTAATGCATTAAAAGCACAGCGGAATGAAATAAGGATTACCTAACAGATGGGCATATTTTGATGAATCCCTTCATATGCGCAGTGTTATGCGTTTTATATAGCGTTGAGGAAACTTTTCGCTTTACGTTATATCGCACCGGATAGCTTAGCTCGTACTCGGTGTACTAGCCACAGGAGCTCGAATTGCCCGTATATATACTAAAGAATATTCGCAGCAAATAATGCATTAACAAACGTTCAATACTCACAAGTGCGAGTTAAAGTAACATTTCGCGTGTAACACAGAATAATTTATTTACACGAGCAATGTGCATGTTTGTTTGTATTGTATTTATCCTTATTTTGATCTTCTTAAGCTAAATTATTAAAAGCGCGGCTCGAAATTTTTAGTTCAGTCCCGAAGCCAGCGCCAATACCGAACGAAAACGAAACAGGCTGGCCGTTTTGAACCTGTGTTTTAGACATATACCGTCGCTCGCTGGCAATTAAGCATCTCGCTGCACGCTCGCATGTTGCCGTACCTTCTAGTTTTGTTTCTGTTATATACCTGTAATATTTTGATTTCGGTCACTGATAATTTTAGATACATCACCCTTCAAAATGAACAACACATTTCGTTTGCTACTTTTATTAAAGTATTGCGAAAGGTTTTTAATCCGACGGTCGCCAGTGGAGTTTACGTAAAGGTTAATATACGGGCTTTCTTCGGAAGTAATTTTAAGATTTAATCATTTTTACAAACTGGTTGTCTGGGTTAACTACCATGTCTAATCGTATTACAACAGCGCGATCAGATACGCCGTCTGAGAACGAAATTGACTCCAAAATCTGTATTGCTACTGACGTTGCCGATTTACAACAACCAGCCAACGAATTTCCAGCTAGCAGCGAAACAAGCGATAATCAGTCGACCCAACATTCGAATCTTAGATATCCAGTTGTTTATGACGATTTTCAAATTCCGAAAAACCTGCTGGTTAATACAAAATTTGGTCGTACACCAGCAAACGACTCAAAAAAAGCGCCCTTTCAGGGCTATGGTTCGTTGTTGGAAAGACGACGAAAGGCTAAAACCGCTGCAGCTGCTGTTGCCGCTTCTTCTACTGAAAGTCCTCTAGAAAAATCACTGTCGATGACAGAAATCAATGAACCAAGTCCTAACAGTGACAAAAAGATGTCAGTGTATTATCGGAAAAATCTTGATGGAGAAAGCGAAATACCACATGAACTCAATGCTACAGATGACGATAGGTCAAGTGTCAATACCAGCTATCAACGTCAGCGGTGTCATACGTTTGAAAATTCGGGGCAGGAATATTCGGAACGCGACCTTTACAGTGCATTGCGAGCCAGGAAAGCGACAGGGTACAAAAAACAGTCTTGGGTCGAACGAGCCTTTTCGGTCAATGCGGAACATCCTGGAACACCGAAACTAATTCTTCCGCCTTATATTTTTCCTTCCACCACGGATTTACACCAGGTTAGATTTTAGCAGGACTCAGGCACATCAAAATGTTGGATTGATTTATGTTGAGCGCGAACCGTAACATTTAACCCCGGGTATTGGTATGACGGCGCCCTACACAGTAAACCACGGTTTCATTAAAGGGTCCTGCATTACCTTGTGGTTCGCCTGATCCACGGTGTACATTTCCCAATGAATTTTGAAATGGCTCAGATATCCTAAATTCTAAATTTAGCAAATAAGCGATCATAACGTAAACTGTTACAAACCTCACCAACTTGGCAATAATATTAACGTGGCCATTAAGTTAGCTGCCCGAATATCCCGGACAAAGCCCGCTAAACCTCTGCACGCCCATGAATGCAATTTGGATAACTGTTAATATATACGTCGCTCACAGAGGCCTGTGTGCAATTCTCAGCATATACACGTGTGTATGAAAACATTGCATTCCACAGTATGTAACAACCTTTGTGAGCTGTTACTCATTGTTGTTACGCAAAACACGTTATATGTAATAACTCACGCAAGTTCTTACTTACTGTCGAATGTAATATATCCATACACACGCATTGTATATGCTGACGATGTTGACTGTGTGCACACATTTCACTATGAACGAATCAATACTACCCCTTGCGTTATGTTCTTTGCGCACACGAGGTATCTATTTGATTACTTGTTGCACTACGACTTAATTGAAGTACATGTTACTGGGTGGTTGAACCCGTTACTCTATCTTTGCCGTACATGTGCGGAATGCTAATTGAAACCTATTCTATGTGTTTTGTCGGTGATGCTCAGCCTGTGTTCACACTGAATTCTGGCCGATCTAGTAGTGCATGCGCAATATAATAGGATTCAAATCGGATGCTACACATAACATACACGCTATACACTGCAGGCGCAGCCTTTTATAAGGTTGGAAAAAAATCGGTTAGTGTGCAATGAACCACAAATGAAATTGAATCGTGCATAATATGAACACGCCTTAGGTCATGAAAAATCCGATGCGCTTGCGAAATCAGGCATTAAGTTATATCCAAACCTCACAAACAATTAATACTTTTCATTGTCTAGAGTTATAGACCCAGTTGATATAACTTTCATTACCTTTGGTGCCTAAATAATTATGCGGATCTAACATATAACATATTAACATAAAAATGGTTCGTCATGGTCATATCGCCAGAAAACCATCGTTAGTGGCTGTGTTTTCGAAGGTTAGTAGTTTTTTGAACATTTTCGATTTTTAAACATTTTTGCTAGAAAAAAAAAGAGTTTTTCTGTATTCACTTTTAAGAAATTAACAATATAATTTGCTTCTTCGTCAGCACTGAAAGCTCCGAGCAAGACCGTTATCTCTCTTCAGATCTTATGTCCAGCATATTTTTAAAAATGGAATTCATGGTATGAAGTTCTAAAAACTTCACATGAAGAGTTTTCAGGTTAATCAAAAGTAATATAACGGAGCAGGAATAACTGCCACTTTATCCATCCAAGAGGTAACCATGCCCATTAATTCTCAACCCTTCTTTTAAAACTTTTGTAGCTTTATATATATAAACATTCCTTAAACCGAGGTAGTTCATAGATACTAGTTGCGCACACAGTGTCATGGGTAAACTTTTCAGATAAACTATTTCGAATGACGTATTTTTCAAAAAATACAATAGAGCAATAC
>JASANE010026150.1:0-13281 GCA_030248225.1 Trileptium ribeirensis
GGCGATATACCCAAAGCATTTACAAGTGATTAAAATACGGCACACGAATAAACTGATGCATGATAAATGAAGATACAAGCGAGCATACAAAATAAGCACTGCACGAAAGGATGAATGTCAAAGTATTTACAAGTGGTTACAACGCGATTATGAAAAAGGTGTTTCAGATACAACAGTACACGACCGAAGTATTTGGTAAAATATTCCGAAAAACTTTGATGAGTGCTGTGTAGCACGAATATGCGACACCACGACCGTAGAACCCAGTGTAAACCTTGGGCCTACCTAGACTAGAGCTGTTATTGAGAAAGGCGGTTGCGGGGACAACCAAACATGAGTTAAGGAAATAGTGCGAAAAGCACACTCCAAGAAAAGTTCTGAAATAGCGCGATTGTGTACTACCAGAAACCGAGGAGCATTACGAATTTCCGTCGCGAACCCGCCAGTCGAACAGCTAAACTGATATAAGTTAAGGCCAGAAGGCCCAGAAATGTTGGCAGTAAGAATTTATTTTAAAATTGCTTCGGCCAACAAGCGCCGAACCAAAAAGTTGGTATAAATCGTGCGTGTAAAAGTTTCCAATAGGACGGTAAAAGCTAACGACATCCGCCGTTGTACGAAAGTTAAGAAATAAAACCCGAATAGAGAGAAACAGAAAACCGATCCGGCGCGCTATTTTATTTGATATCCGTAAACTGTGTACCAAGAAGAAGCCTTAAGAAAACTTACAATACTATGTATAGACTGCAAAAATTAAGCGTGAAGACCTAACAACCATTAACATGAGGTACAGCAAAATGTACCAGCTCGAACACAAAATAGCCGGCGTTTAAAAAATTCAAAGCATAATCAAAGCCGACTTCAGTGTAATCAAATACTGTCAGGATAAAGCAAAGCGTTCGACCCCCTCACTCCGTGTTAGAGCGAGGTGGCCGGGGACCCAGTACGGACACTTGACTTGAAACCAGAAAAGATACATTGCGTGCAATAAGCAACATTTGCATTTTAAGTGATGTAGCCATAAGTGTGGCCATGCCCGAGCGGCAGCAAACATCTCGAAATACAGATGGGTAAATAAGACTTGTGACAGAACAGGAAAAACCCACAGTGCCGAGCAGTAGTGGGCGATGTACAACCCAATACGAAGCGCCGATAAGTTAGTACGCCACGAACATTACCGCCGCTCGAAACAAAGCCATGGAAATAAAAGAAAACGAAAATGCACCAATGCTGAATGAAAACTTTATCCGTCGGACAACCCGACCAAAATTCAATGACTGCCAAACGTACTGAGCCCCCTCTACTAGCGTGTCGTGCCTTTTTATACTCGTGAGTTACTGCCCAGAACTATCGATGCACTCAGAGCCAATCAGCAGCTCCAAAGGATTTTACAGTAGTACTCGACCCGACAACAGTTTGAAGTTCTCAACCAATCCAAAACAAAGATGTTGTTACTACATTGTTAGAAAAGCATTGCAAATCCAACCAACAAAAGATTACCGCTTTGCAAACTTATACGACCGGCGAAAGTAACAATTACCGAAAATTTACAACCAGAGATAAGCGATGTTGCAGCGCCTCAAATCTCGAAAGATTGAGGTTAACAACCCGGCTTATCTTAAATCCGATAACGAGTATTTTAATGAGCAAAACTCGCCAGATCGGAGCCAGAATAAAATTAAAAATGAGGTCATAAATCACGTTTAAAATTTCGAATTATTTGTAGTAATAGATGCTCCCTACAGCACAAAATGAAAAGAATCGAAAGTGAAAAGCTATTTGAAGTCGTTCCACCATGATGCACAACCGGACCTAGCCAATTGCACCGGTGACTCAAATCGCACGACCAAAGGGAAGTAATAACACCCATTACAACAGACTCGTGCCGTTTGTTGAAATAACATTGGTACAATAGGGATGCGCAGGTTACTTGCACAAGAATGAGCCGCGGATAGCGAATCGCTAACAAGCGCAATACTAATCACTATTGAAGGTGTAATGAACGGTTAAGCGAGCAACACAAATACTTATATTGCATTACGATTGTGCCGAGCAGAATATACACGGCTTTACCATTCCGTCACTCAGCCCGTGAACTGCATAACAACTGCATACCAATGTATAAAAGTGAATTCATCTTAGAATTATACAAACGGTACTGCAACGTTACACAATATACATCCGTAATAATATAACCAAAATTATATTTCGTCTGTCCCCAATTTCAGCAGTAAAGATGGCGATAAGTTCTATAGGTAAGTATATTTCGTGTATCGTAAAAGCCAGAATTACTTACATGCCATGATAACAGCGACGCCGATACCCTGATGTGAAACGACTCGTAGGCACGATGACATTTCTATTAACCCACGACGATAAAAGATAAGATCACAAACTGCCGTACACATATAGAGAGAGTACCAGCGCCACAATATACAGAACTACTGCACTGACAGCAAGATGGTAAAACTACAACGTAAAGCAGCACTGTATCGTGTATGCACGACAGAGAGAGAGTCAGCGTAGTACAACACGAAAACACCACGACCAACGAAACGGCGAATGCACTAAGGTGCGGACAGAGAGGGAGAGGAAGGAGAGAGAGAGTTACCCCCGAAAAGCAGGACGGGGAGGCCCCGTAAAGGTTGGTTCGACCCGGAATAAATGTTGAGGAATGCGAAGCAAAAAATGGGCACGCCGAAGCGTGTCGCTGTATGCGGTTGTGAGGGGAAAGATTTAGCTAGAAATCTTCCCCCCCTCACATATATATGCATTTATTATATATACGTTACATATGTAAATCTAGGGAGCTTTTATAACACATTCCTTTGTTGTAAGAACCTGTGGGCGATGTGGGGATTTCACGTATAGCAGCTATACTGCTGTGATGTCGGTCAGGGTTAGCTCAGTCGGTAAAGCGCATGCTTTCGGACATAAGAGCTGGAGGCCATGGGTTCGGATCCCCTTCTCAGGCGGTTGCTATTGCCACCCGTTAATCTTCAAGCTCCTACCGTTAGGCCCCTATGAGAAACTTCCTACCTAACATGTAGGTCGTAGTGGAATGTCGGATACTACATCCACCTACTGAACCAGGACGAACCAGGATTCAAAAACCTGCACCCACACAAACCGATTCTAATTGTAAAACCAGCGCCCCAACCTAGGCACTTCTCAACTCCAGTCTGCGCTCCCACCAAAGCCCGTCCTAAAACTGTGTGCTGCCTGCTAATGTGCACTATTAATGGAAAAGGAATAAAATATATTGAATTTTATACAATATATAAATAAAGGCCAGTGCTAAGCATTACTGAAAGAGGTGGGGATATGGCATATAGCAGCTTTATAGCTGCAGCGACGTCGAACACGAACAGCTCAGTCGGTAGAGCGCCTGCTTCCGGATAAAAGAGTGGGAGATCGTGTGTTCTAATTCCACGCCAGCTCAACTTTTCAGACGGTTGCTTTTCAAATCTCATCTTCAAGCTCCTTTCGTTCGGACTCTACGAAAAAATTCCCACCTAACAGGGGTAACTGTTGAATTCAGTCTCTATGTATTGTAAAGTTGTAGAGAAATAACGTAGTTGGTACATCGTAGTACATTAATTTGTTTGGTATACTCTAGTTAGATATTCGGTACTTAGCTAATTATAAAAACCTTTTAGTCATTATGTGGTTGTTGGTGTTTCTGGCTGTAAGGAAATTCTAGAGTAAATCTAAGGAAAAGGTTAAGATACTCAGATAAACGTACGAGTCTAGTCTTCCGGAAGGCTTTGTACAAACCTAACAAGAGAAATTACGTAATACCTAACCTAACGTGAAATAGAATTCAACTATTTATAACTGTGCGCTCAACTCTGAGTTTGAGAAAAATATCAAGAAAGACTCACTCAATCAAAACCGCAAGAAACGGATTCAAATTTAAGCCAAATAATAGCGGTACTTTTCTGAAACGAGTGGCTAAAATAATTGTAAATTACGAGGCATAGATGGCTTAAATAAACGGCGCAACGAGTAGTTGGAACCGAACCGGTGTATCATTAGTATTAACGTATTCTACTAACTTTGAATAAACATAACTGCGGCTGTCTTGATTTCATATCGGAACTTCACCTCGAGCTAACCGAAGTAGTCGCGCTGCAACGCTAGATAGATTAAGGCACAGAGTGAGAAAGCGAAACGTACGCCAAGGAAAGACGATTCCCACCGGCATATAACTCACGCGTACGAACCTTCACATCTTCGGTTACGAATCCCGTCCCATTTTATAATCCGATAGCCGTCATAATAGAAAGTACAGTCGACCCCTACCCCCATCAATCATTAAAATATAACAGGCGGTGTTAAAGGTCTACCAGGCTACCAGGCGGGTTTTCTATCCAAACCCGCCCCAAAACACCAAAATTTACTAAACACCTCGGGTTGGTCACCAAATTCCTTATTATATCCCTCCCTCCTTGGTTTTTCTTTTGTTCTTCTGTTTCCTTGATTTCAAGTTTTTGTTTTCAATTAGTGCTAATTTGCATAATTAGCACTAATTACCTAATTTAGCTAACATGTGTTAGCTTCTTTCAAGCGTCTTTTCTCCAGTCTTTGGTTGATTTGGCGTCGTCTGTGAGTAAGTTTTGTGAATTATTATAGCGGAAGAACTGCATTATATCTTAATATTGTTTTATAGGCCAATTATTACTTGTTTTTGGGGTTTTGTATATGACTGTTATGAATTTTATAATTCTACGATTTTATCGGCGTTTTTCTTTGGCTTTACTTGATGATTATAAGCTTTGGTGTTCGGAGCCTGGAAGTAATTGGACCTATAAATCTATTCAGAACATAGTGAAACGTTGTGGAGATTGTGTGTTGCATGGGTGAAATCTTTTAAATTCCGTGTGTGCGTGAGATCGGTCATAACTCGAGAACGCCTTAACCGATTTTCATGATCTTGGCCTTATTCGAACCGGCATAGTCGATTTACCATTTATATCTCCGGGCGTTTTTTGATTTGGGGTCTGGCTCGGGGTCAGTGGTCAAAATATGGGTTTTTGGCCCCATTTTAGTACTCTTCACGGAAGCCAGGTTATTTTTATTTTAACTATCGAATTTTTTCTCTGGATGGTTTTATTTCATAGTAAAATGATAAATGCCGATGCCTCTTTTTTGTTTTTCGATTAAGGCTCCGTTTTTGGATTTATGGGGTTTGAGGTAAGAGGATATGGCGCCCCAATGGTTCCTCGACCCAAAATTGAAAATTTGTTCTGACGTCTTGGGCGGCTGATAAGTTTTACCTGGGAAATTCAGGCATCGCAAAATCATTGCCGGTGCCGGTTTTGCTCTGCGACGCATGGTTCCATGGGTACGGGGGTATGACGCCCCCATGGTTGGGGGTCAGAGGTCAAAATGAGGGTTTTTTAGTACCCTTCACGGGAGCAAGGTTAGATATTTTTATGGTAACATTCGAATTTCTCTGGTTGGTTTTATTTCATAGTAAAATGATAAATGCCGATGCCTCTTTTTTGTTTTTTGATTAAGGAACCGGTTTTGAAGTTATGGAGTTTGAGGTATGGTACCCTCATTGTTCCTCGTCCCAAAATTAGAAAATTTGTTCTGACGTCCATGGCGGCTGAAAAGTTTCACTTGGGAATTTTCGGGCATGGGAAACTCATTGTCGGTATCGGTTTTACTCTGAGACCCATGGTTCCATGGGCACAAGGGCATGGGGCCCCCTTGGTTCAGGGTCAGAGGTCAAAATGAGGGTTTTTGCACCATTTTAGTACCCTTCACGGAAGCAAGTTTATGTTTATTGTAGCTTTCGAATTTTTTTCCCTGGTTGGTTTTATTTCATCGTAATATGATAAATGCCGATGCCTCTTTTTTTTGTTTTTCGATTAAGGCTCCGGTTTTGGAGTTACGGGGTTTGACGTAGGGCACCCTCATGGTTCCTCGTCCCAAAATTAGAAAATTTGTTCTGACGTCCTGGGCGGCTGAAAAGTTTCACTTGGGGGTTTTCGGCCATGGGAAACTCATTGCCGGTGCTGGTTTTGCTCTACGACCCATGGGTACGGGCGTATGACGCCCATGGTTGGGGGTCAGAGGTCAAAATGAGGGTTTTTAGTACCCTTCACCGAAGAAAGGTTATTTTTATGTTAACATTCGAATTTCTTTCTCTGGTTGGTTTTATTTCATAGTAAAATGATAAATGCCGATGCCTCTTTTTTGTTTTTTGATTAAGGCTCCGGTTTTGGAGTTATGGAGTTTGAGGTATGGCACCCTCATGGTTCCTCGTCCCAAAATTAAAAAATTTGTTCTGACGTCAATGGCGGCTGAAAAGTTTCACTTGGGAATTTTCGGGCATGGGAAACTCATTGTCGGTATTGGTTTTACTCTGAGACCCATGGTTCCATGGGCACAAGGGCATGGGGCCCCCTCGGTTCGGGGTCAGAGATCAAAATGAGGGTTTTTACACCATTTTAGTACCCTTCACGGAAGCAAGGTTATGTTTATTGTAGCTTTCGAATTTCTTTCTCTGGTTGGTTTCATTTCATAGTAAAATGATAAATGCCGATGTCTCTTTTTTGTTTTTGATTAAGGCTCCGGTTTTGGAGTTACGGGGTTTGACGTAGGGCACCCTCATGGTTCCTCGTCCCAAAATTAGAAAATTTGTTCTGACGTCATGGGCGGCTGAAAAGTTTCACTTGGGGGTTTTCGGGCATGGGAAACTCATTGCCGGTGCTGGTTTTGCTCTACGACCCATGGGTACGGGCGTATGACGCCCATGGTTGGGGGTCAGAGGTCAAAATGAGGGTTTTTAGTACCCTTCACCGAAGAAAGGTTATTTTTATGTTAACATTCGAATTTCTTTCTCTGGTTGGTTTTATTTCATAGTAAAATGATAAATGCCGATGCCTCTTTTTTGTTTTTTGATTAAGGCTCCGGTTTTGGAGTTATGGAGTTTGAGGTATGGCACCCTCATGGTTCCTCGTCCCAAAATTAAAAAATTTGTTCTGACGTCCATGGCGGCTGAAAAGTTTCACTTGGGAATTTTCGGGCATGGGAAACTCATTGTCGGTATTGGTTTTACTCTGAGACCCATGGTTCCATGGGCACAAGGGCATGGGGCCCCCTCGGTTCGGGGTCAGAGGTCAAAATGAGGGTTTTTACACCATTTTAGTACCCTTCACGGAAGCAAGGTTATGTTTATTGTAGCTTTCGAATTTCTTTCTCTGGTTGGTTTTATTTCATAGTAAAATGATAAATGCCGATGTCTCTTTTTTTGTTTTTCGATTAAGGCTCCGGTTTTGGAGTTACGGGGTTTGACGTAGGGCACCCTCATGGTTCCTCGTCCCAAAATTAGAAAATTTGTTCTGACGTCCTGGGCGGTTGAAAAGTTTCACTTGGGGGTTTTCGGCCATGGGAAACTCATTGCCGGTGCTGGTTTTGCTCTACGACCCATGGGTACGGGCGTATGACGCCCATGGTTGGGGGTCAGAGGTCAAAATGAGGGTTTTTATTACCCTTCACCGAAGAAAGGTTATTTTTATGTTAACATTCGAATTTCTTTCTCTGGTTGGTTTTATTTCATAGTAAAATGATAAATGCCGATGCCTCTTTTTTGTTTTTTGATTAAGGCTCCGGTTTTGGAGTTATGGAGTTTGAGGTATGGCACCCTCATGGTTCCTCGTCCCAAAATTAAAAAATTTGTTCTGACGTCAATGGCGGCTGAAAAGTTTCACTTGGGAATTTTCGGGCATGCGAAACTCATTGTCGGTATTGGTTTTACTCTGAGACCCATGGTTCCATGGGCACAAGGGCATGGGGCCCCCTCGGTTCGGGGTCAGAGGTCAAAATGAGGGTTTTTACACCATTTTAGTACCCTTCACGGAAGCAAGGTTATGTTTATTGTAGCTTTCGAATTTCTTTCTCTGGTTGGTTTTATTTCATAGTAAAATGATAAATGCCGATGTCTCTTTTTGTTTTTGATTAAGGCTCCGGTTTTGGAGTTACGGGGTTTGACGTAGGGCACCCTCATGGTTCCTCGTCCCAAAATTAGAAAATTTGTTCTGACGTCATGGGCGGCTGAAAAGTTTCACTTGGGGGTTTTCGGGCATGGGAAACTCATTGCCGGTGCTGGTTTTGCTCTACGACCCATGGGTACGGGCGTATGACGCCCATGGTTGGGGGTCAGAGGTCAAAATGAGGGTTTTTAGTACCCTTCACCGAAGAAAGGTTATTTTTATGTTAACATTCGAATTTCTTTCTCTGGTTGGTTTTATTTCATAGTAAAATGATAAATGCCGATGCCTCTTTTTTGTTTTTTGATTAAGGCTCCGGTTTTGGAGTTATGGAGTTTGAGGTATGGCACCCTCATGGTTCCTCGTCCCAAAATTAAAAAATTTGTTCTGACGTCAATGGCGGCTGAAAAGTTTCACTTGGGAATTTTCGGGCATGGGAAACTCATTGTCGGTATTGGTTTTACTCTGAGACCCATGGTTCCATGGGCACAAGGGCATGGGGCCCCCTCGGTTCGGGGTCAGAGGTCAAAATGAGGGTTTTTACACCATTTTAGTACCCTTCACGGAAGCAAGGTTATGTTTATTGTAGCTTTCGAATTTCTTTCTCTGGTTGGTTTTATTTCATAGTAAAATGATAAATGCCGATGTCTCTTTTTTGTTTTTGATTAAGGCTCCGGTTTTGGAGTTACGGGGTTTGACGTAGGGCACCCTCATGGTTCCTCGTCCCAAAATTAGAAAATTTGTTCTGACGTCCTGGGCGGCTGAAAAGTTTCACTTGGGGGTTTTCGGGCATGGGAAACTCATTGCCGGTGCTGGTTTTGCTCTACGACCCATGGTTCCATGGGTACGGGCGTATGACGCCCATGGTTGGGGTCACAGGTCAAAATGAGGGTTTTTAGTACCCTTCACCGAAGAAAGGTTATTTTTATATTAACATTCGAATTTCTTTCTCTGGTTGGTTTTATTTCATAGTAAAATGATAAATGCCGATGCCCCTTTTTTGTTTTTTGATTAAGGCTCCGGTTTTGGAGTTATGGAGTTTGAGGTATGGCACCCTCATGGTTCCTCGTCCCAAAATTAAAAAAATTGTTCTGACGTCCATGGCGGCGAAAAGTTTCACTTGGGAATTTTCGGGCATGGGAAACTCATTGTCGGTATTGGTTTTACCCAATGAGCCTTTCCCATGCCCGAAAATTCCCAAGTGAAACTTTTCAGCCCCCATGGACGTCAGAACAAATTTTCTAATTTTGGGACGAGGAACCATGAGGGCGCCATATCTCAAACTCCATAACTCCAAAACCGGAGCCTTAATCAAAAACAAAAAAGAGACATCGGCATTTATCATTTTACTATGAAATAAAACCAACCAGAGAAAGAAATTCGAAAGCTACAATAAACATAACCTTGCTTCCGTGAAGGGTACTAAAATGGTGTAAAAACCCTCATTTTGACCTCTGACCCCGAACCAAGGGGGCGCCATGCCCTTGTACCCATGGAACCATGGGTCTCAGAGTAAAACCAATACCGACAATGAGTTTCCCATGCCCGAAAATTCCCAAGTGAAACTTTTCAGCCGCCATGGACGTCAGAACAAATTTTCTAATTTTGGGACGAGGAACCATGAGGGTGCCCTACGTCAAACCCCGTAACTCCAAAACCGGAGCCTTAATCAAAAAACAAAAAAGAGGCATCGGCATTTATCATTTTACTATGAAATAAAACCAACCAGAGAAATTCGAATGTTACCATAAAAATACCTAACCTTGCTCCCGTGAAGGGTACTAAAAAACCCTCATTTTGACCTCTGATCCCCAACCATGGGGGCGTTATACCCACGTACCCATGGAACCATGCGTCGCAGAGCAAAACCGGCACCGGCAATGAGTTTGCGATGCCTGAAGTTTCCCAGGTATAACTTATCAGCCGCCCAAGACGTCAGAACAAATTTTCAATTTTGGGTCGAGGAACCATTGGGGCGCCATACCCCCTTACCTCAAACCCCATAAATCCAAAAACGGAGCCTTAATCGAAAAATAAAACAAAATCATTTTACTATGAAATAAAACCGTCCAGAGAAAAAAATTCGAAAGCTAAGATAAAAATAACCTGGCTTCCGTGAAGGGTACTAACATGAGGCCAAAAACCCACATTTTGACCACTGACCCCCGAGCCAGACCCCAAATCAAAAAACGCTCGGAGATATAAATGGTAAATCGACTATGCCGGTTCGAATAAGGCCAAGATCATGAAAATCGGTTAAGGCGTTCTCGAGTTATGACCGATCTCACACACACACGGAATTTAAAAGATTTCACCCATGCAACACACAATCTCCACAACGTTTCACTATGTTCTGAATAGATTTATAGGTCCAATTACTTCCAGGCTCCGAACACCAAAGCTTATAATCATCAAGTAAAGCCAAAGAAAAACGCCGATAAAATCGTAGAATAATTATAAAATTCGTATAATTCGCGTTGATAATTTACAAACAACGATATCAGCTAGCTAAGTACACAACCATCGAAATAAATCCAAAACAATGAAGCCGATCGTACCTGGCATAACAGTCATATACAAAACCCCAAAAACAAGTAATAATTGGCCTATAAAACAATATTAAGATATAATGCAGTTCTTCCGCTATAAACTCCATAACTCCAAAACCGGAGCCTTAATCAAAAACAAAAAAGAGACATCGGCATTTATCATTTTACTATGAAATAAAACCAACCAGAGAAAGAAATTCGAATGTTAATATAAAAATAACCTTTCTTCGGTGAAGGGTACTAAAAACCCTCATTTTGACCTCTGACCCCCAACCATGGGCGTCATACGCCCGTACCCATGGAACCATGGGTCGTAGAGCAAAACCAGCACCGGCAATGAGTTTCCCATGCCCGAAAACCCCCAAGTGAAACTTTTCAGCCGCCCAGGACGTCAGAACAAATTTTCTAATTTTGGGACGAGGAACCATGAGGGTGCCCTACGTCAAACCCCGTAACTCCAAAACCGGAGCCTTAATCGAAAAACAAAAAAAGAGGCATCGGCATTTATCATATTACCATGAAATAAAACCAACCAGGGAAAAAAATTCGAAAGCTACAATAAACATAAACTTGCTTCCGTGAAGGGTACTAAAATGGTGTAAAAACCCTCATTTTGACCTCTGACCCTGAACCAAGGGGGCGCCATGCCCTTGTACCCATGGAACCATGGGTCGCAGAGTAAAACCAATACCGACAATGAGTTTCCCATGCCCGCAAATTCCCAAGTGAAACTTTTCAGCCGCCATGGACGTCAGAACAAATTTTCTAATTTTGGGACGAGGAACCATGAGGGTGCCATACCTCAAACTCCATAACTTCAAAACCGGTGCCTTAATCAAAAAACAAAAAAGAGGCATCAGCATTTATCATTTTACTATGAAATAAAACCAACCAGAGAAATTCGAATGTTACCATAAAAATATCTAACCTTGCTCCCGTGAAGGGTACTAAAAAACCCTCATTTTGACCTCTGACCCCCAACCATGGGGGCGTCATACCCCCGTACCCATGGAACCATGCGTCGCAGAGCAAAACCGGCACCGGCAATGAGTTTGCGATGCCTGAATTTCCCAGGTAAAACTTATCAGCCGCCCAAGACGTCAGAACAAATTTTCAATTTTGGGTCGAGGAACCATTGGGGCGCCATACCCTCTTACCTCAAACCCCATAAATCCAAAAACGGAGCCTTAATCGAAAAACAAAAAAGAGGCATCGGCATTTATCATTTTACTATGAAATAAAACCATCCAGAGAAAAAATTCGATAGTTAAGATAAAAATAACCTGGCTTCCGTGAAGGGTACTAAAATGGGGCCAAAAACCCACATTTTGACCACTGACCCCCGAGCCAGACCCCAAATCAAAAAACGCCCGGAGATATAAATGGTAAATCGACTATGCCGGTTCGAATAAGGCCAAGATCATGAAAATCGGTTAAGGCGTTCTCGAGTTATGACCGATCTCACACACACACGGAATTTAAAAGATTTCACCCATGCAACACACAATCTCCACAACGTTTCACTATGTTCTGAATAGATTTATAGGTCCAATTACTTCCAGGCTCCGAACACCAAAGCTTATAATCATCAAGTAAAGCCAAAGAAAAACGCCGATAAAATCGTAGAATAATTATAAAATTCGTATAATTCGCGTTGATAATTTACAAACAACGATATCAGCTAGCTAAGTACACAACCATCGAAATAAATCCAAAACAATGAAGCCGATCGTACCTGGCATAACAGTCATATACAAAACCCCAAAAACAAGTAATAATTGGCCTATAAAACAATATTAAGATATAATGCAGTTCTTCCGCTATAAACTCCATAACTCCAAAACCGGAGCCTTAATCAAAAACAAAAAAGAGACATCGGCATTTATCATTTTACTATGAAATAAAACCAACCAGAGAAAGAAATTCGAAAGCTACAATAAACATAACCTTGCTTCCGTGAAGGGTACTAAAATGGTGTAAAAACCCTCATTTTGACCTCTGACCCCGAACCAAGGGGGCGCCATGCCCTTGTACCCATGGAACCATGGGTCTCAGAGTAAAACCAATACCGACAATGAGTTTCCCATGCCCGAAAATTCCCAAGTGAAACTTTTCGCCGCCATGGACGTCAGAACAATTTTTTTAATTTTGGGACGAGGAACCATGAGGGTGCCATACCTCAAACTCCATAACTCCAAAACCGGAGCCTTAATCAAAAAACAAAAAAGGGGCATCGGCATTTATCATTTTACTATGAAATAAAACCAACCAGAGAAAGAAATTCGAAAGCTACAATAAACATAACCTTGCTTCCGTGAAGGGTACTAAAATGGTGTAAAAACCCTCATTTTAACCTCTGACCCCGAACCGAGGTGGCCCCATGCCCTTGTGCCCATGGAACCATGGGTCTCAGAGTAAAACCGATACCGACAATGAGTTTCCCATGCCCGTAAATTCCCAAGTGAAACTTTTCAGCCGCCATGGACGTCAGAACAAATTTTTTAATTTTGGGACGAGGAACCATGAGGGTGCCATACCTCAAACTCCATAACTCCAAAACCGGAGCCTTAATCAAAAAACAAAAAAGAGGCATCGGCATTTATCATTTTACTATGAAATAAAACCAACCAGAGAAAAAAAATTCGAAAGTTACGATAAAAATAACCTTGCTTCCGTGAAGGGTAATAAAATGGGTAAAAACCATGATTTTGACCTATGACCCCGAGCCA
>JASANE010026151.1:0-82194 GCA_030248225.1 Trileptium ribeirensis
TTCATTCATTCATTCATTCGTTCATTCGTTCATTCATTCATTCATTCATTCATTCATTCATTCATTCATTCATTCATTCATTCATTCATTCATTCATTCATTCATTCATTCATTCATTCATTCATTCATTCGTTCATTCGTTCATTCATTCATTCATTCATTCATTCGTTCATTCGTTCATTCATTCATTCATTCATTCATTCATTCATTCGTTCATTCGTTCATTCATTCATTCATTCATTCATTCATTCGTTCGTTCATTCGTCCATTCATTCATTCATTCATTCATTCATTCATTCATTCGTTCATTCGTTCATTCATTCATTCATTCATTCATTCATTCATTCATTCATTCATTCATTCATTCATTCATTCATTCCTTCATTCATTCCTTCATTCATTCATTCATTCATTCATTCATTCATTCCTTCATTCATTCATTCATTCATTCATTCATTCATTCATTCATTCATTCTTTCATTCATTCATTCATTCATTCATTCATTCGTTCATTCATTCATTCATTCATTCATTCATTCGTTCATTCATTCATTCATTCATTCATTCATTCATTCATTCATTCGTTCATTCGTTCATTCATTCATTCGTTCATTCATTCATTCATTCATTCGTTCATTCGTTCATTCATTCATTCATTCATTCATTCATTCATTCATTCATTCATTCATTCATTCATTCATTCATTCATTCATTCATTCATTCATTCATTAATTCATTCATTCATTCATTCATTCATTCATTCATTCATTCATTCATTCATTCATTGATTCATTCATTCATTCATTGACTCATTCATTCATTGATTCATTCATTCATTCATTGATTCATTCATTCATTCAGTCATTTATTCATTCATTCATTCATTCATTCATTCATTGATTCATTCATTCATTGATTCATTCATTCATTCATTGATTCATTCATTCATTCAGTCAGTCATTCATTCATTCATTCATTCATTCATTCGTTCATTCACACATACATCCGATTCACCGTATCATTTGAATAACACGAACACGCGTGATGAAGAAATATGCTTGTGATCGCACATCACACTGCTGCCATTCGAGTTCACTTTATACCGCGACTTCCGATGGCAGAAATATGAATGCGAATTTTTGCAGGAATTAGTTCTAGATCTGACAAAGAACAATTTTGGTATACATAACTAAAGTGGACTTACGCATAAATAATATATAATCCGTACAAAAGCATGATCAGTATTCAGCAGCAGATACAGTACAGTGTCGCTTTTACGCGTCCCAAGTAATTATGTTTAGGAAGAATTACACCAATGCAACTCGGCCTTACCGTACTCGTATTACTAATGGTACTGTGCTTAGAACGATAATTGTGTTTTCGGCCAAGTTTCGTAACGGAGTTTATTTCAAAAGCTAGTCGGCGATGTTTCGTAACCGATTTTGCTTCGAAAGGTAATTAGCGGAGTTTCGTAACAGCTTTTACTTTAAAAGCTAATCGTCGAATTTTTGTACCCAATTTTACTTCAAAACCTAATGGGCGAAATTTCGGAATTGATTTTGCTTCGAAAGCTAATCGACGACGCTTCGTAACCGGTTTTACTTCCAAAGCTAATCGGCCAAGTTTCGTAACCGATTCTACTTCGAAGGCTAATCATCGAAGTTTTGTAACCGATTTTACTTCGAAATCTAATCGGCCAAGTTTCGTAACCGATTTTACTTCGAAAGCTAATCGGCGACGTTTCGTAGCCGATTTTACTTCGAAAGCTAATCGGCGAAGTTTCGTTACAGCTTTTACTTTAAAAGTTAATCGTCGAAGTTTTGTACCCAATTTTACTTTGAAAACTAATCGGCCAAGTTTCGTATCCGATTTTACTTCAAAGGCTAATGGTCCAACTTAGGTAACCGAGTTTACATTTTACTTCAAAAACTAATCGGCAAAGTTTCCTAAATATAAACTATAAGATAACGATGGTTAGAAAATTTGGCTCAAATTGTTATGACGTATACACCATTAGTTGGAGTCCGTGTGTTAATATTGGTCTGATCGAGATTTCTGGTTTTTGTGATCTAAAAACTAAAAATCTATTTCTCACACCATCATCTATTCAACCTTTGCTTTTTATTGTAGAATTTCGTATCGCGTGGCTCAACTGTTAGAGTGTATTTCTACTTGCACCATACAGCTATTACTTTGATATGACGCGATTAACATTTCATCAAGAGAGCGGGGTCCGTAACTGATATGCATATCACTGTTTTCAGATCCTTGATTGCATATGTAATTTATTTGAGACGTTGGTTTATGCCCCAGGGTCAAACCTTGTATAATAATTGCAGTATAAAATCCGTCTCGTATTGAATTTTTGAGATAATGCGGATAAACTAGCTTCAGGCAACATATTTGCTGTAAGTTGGTTTTGACATTAGGTGAGTCTCGTTCATCTACGCAATCGGTATTGTACGTATGACCTCTTTAGAAGCAGAATATGAGCTAAAAAGTGATATCACCTCCAACTAATTTGTTCAGAAATTTGTAGTGTTTGAATAGCTGCAGTACCTTCTCGACGTAGGCTCGCTGTTTGGCGTTCGCTCTACGGTCGCTCGATCCTCGTTCGCTCGAATGTCAACAGCAATTTCTGGCGTGTACTGTAGATAGTGATACCCCAAATATTATAAATAATCACTTAAGGTATTTACAAAATTCATTTGTGGCAGTACATGAGCATTAACTGTAATCACGTGTGTAACCGGATTGTGATGTCTTTATTAATTTAAGTTCTAAAAATTTAAATGTTTATACCCGCAGTTTTAGTGTAAAGCGGTTAATGTATAATTGTTGATTTTACGATTGAATTACATTTCTTTGGTTTCGCACTAGGTCAACAAAATTCATGTTTACAGTTGTTTTTATATGAAATTTTTGATCCATATTAAAGTAGAAATAGGTTCTACAATGTAATCGTCCCATGTGCGTAAAATAAAAGAATTATTAAGAAAAACGAATATGTACGTATGTATTTGACAAAAAGAGTACGTTTTTAACGTACACAAATATTTAACTATGAAGATTTTAGCCAATGACTTTTATGGAAGCACAAAATTATATGAGCACTCAGATGCACCGTTAGCTTCGCTTTAAAATTTAAGCTTTAGTACCGACGGAGCGAATTTTATAGCATGGTTGAATTGAACGATGCCACAGTGTTTAGACCTTCGCCTTCAAATGACTTTCGATGAATGATTTAATGACTCTTACGCCTGCGTTATAGGCAACAATGCCTACTCCTTATGCGGCGTTGACGTTATAACGGTCCCGCTGTATGGATTTTCTGTCCCCCTGTAGTCGTGGCCCTTCTATATAGACGGTCACTGTGGCATTCATACTAAAATCAATTTCCGAGGATGTACCACACACCCCTAGCTACTACAGTTTTTTTACAGTGTCGCACACACCTTTAGCTAGCAATTTGGCACGAATTAACTGCGACTGACACCGGCTACAGGTAATGCGCTTTATTACTCAAATGTGGTGTGTATTTTTTAAATTCCCGATATTGTTATCTAGGCCATATGAACGTTTATGAAATATTACCGCACATTGTTAATAAAAGTGCAAGAAGACACGGTGTGCTTGACACTGTCGAGGAGTGGCAATAGCTCTAGCTCGCTATCTTTGAATAAATTTGTGAAAACATGGGACGTCCAAGACACCCTGTCGTCGACAGTGTGTCTGACACAGTTTCGTGTACATAGTTTCTACACGCTGGGGATATTATAACATGAATGTCGCTTTACACTTGCGTGTTGTCAGTTTTAGGTTCATGTGGGGCATTTTACCGGCTGAAACAAAAAAATTACATTCTGAAATAAAAGCAGCGGGAGTCTAACAATTTTACGAGACGCACGAGCCAAGGTTCTACTGTTTGTACAGGAGAACTAAAAAAATTGAAAAATGCCAACTTCGACCCCTCGAATTTGAAGAGACTGCAATGAATGATTTTTCTGTGTTTTGGAAAAATATCCTATTATACTTTCCAACTAGCTGAATGAAATATTAACTTTAACAATGATATGGTACATTAACCTGAGCGATGTATCAAGATTAAACTTCGAACAATTAAAGTATATACAACGAAAGCTCAACTTTTTTGCTAAGTTAAAGTATTGTTATGTAAACATTCACTAAAGATTTTGGGTGTTCAATTTAATTTATTTTAACTTTCTAATCTATCGTTGCACAACATTTGCAGTTTACTGCAAATAGTATGTGGTATTCCACTAATACTTGATGTTTATTAATCTTTAGCTATCACGGCAACACCAATACACGCTGAAGTTAAACAGCTGGTGGTTTTGCAGTTCAAAAACCACTTACCACTCAAGTATATCCAGACAATATGTGAGTGCTTCAGTGTATTTTGTGATAAAGTTTTAACAAATTTTTAACGTAAATTACATGAAATTGTATGTTTCAATATTAAGACAGTGCTCCAACCAAACAAAGAAAGATACATATACCGAACACAACGATTTCAAAAATCAATTGAAACAAAAATATCTTTACGCCTGCCCGATATATATTTTACTCCGTTTGTAAATTGGGCCAAATTTCCTCAGGTCCAATCTAGCATTTCTTAACTACTTTGTTATTTGAAAAATTTTCGAACTTTAAAGCTGCTTTCATGCAGTATTGCACTATTCAGACTTTAGTTGGACATGACATATACGTTATAATAGCAAACACTCAATACTGATGGATGTTACCGCAAAAAGAAAAGTCGGGTCGAGTATTGAACCACATAAAAAGAATCATTGTCGGCTTAAAGATATCGATATTCATGGAACGCATATGCTTTATCACTCTCAAACATCACAGGTTGAACGTATATTTTGGATCGCTGTTTTGACATTAGCATTTACGATCGCAGCTATAATGATTATAAGCACGGTTAGAGCCTATCGTCATCAACCAACTACGGCGTTGTACGAACAGCGGCTGGCAAAACAAGTAGAATTTCCTGATGTAATCCTTTGCTCACCGTATCGACTAAATATCATAGCGATGCAACGAGATGGTTTCGATGAAGATTT
Organism: Trileptium ribeirensis; assembly: GCA_030248225.1. Classification (NCBI taxonomy): domain Eukaryota; kingdom Metazoa; phylum Nematoda; class Enoplea; order Enoplida; family Thoracostomopsidae; genus Trileptium; species Trileptium ribeirensis. The sequence goes on from JASANE010026151.1 coordinate 5,094, forward strand.
TCTTTACAAATACATACAATATAATGCCGCGGCGGATTTGAACAAAAAAGCTACTGCTAAAAATCGATTGGACGGTAACAATCACCCTTCATTAAAAAGTTTGGGCAGACTTGAAAATTTAAATAAAATTTTGATAAACTACGGTCTAAACTGTGACGAAACGTTTTTAGTTTGCAAATTTAATTTCAAAAAATTTAATTGCTGCGAGAGTATCGATTATCATCGACATTTACATGATCTAGGTGAACATAGTTCATATACGGTGCCATCAAATGTAAATAATTTCCCACCAATAATCGAGCAGTACTATCACACACACTATGGAATGTGTTTCGTAATTCATTCTCCGCCACAAACTGATGTGAATCAGATGGCGGGTTTATCGTTGCTTATGTATATGAATCCTGAAATGAAGAGTATGGAAATGTATGCAAACGCGATTTCACATGAAGAATTTTTACTATACGTCGAAAAGGGCTACTTGTACGCCCATGAGTGAGTTTGAACAGTATAGTTATCACAACCTTACTTTTGGTCGATCTTTTACTTTTGGTAATACATAATATTCACATATCTTTCAAGTTCAGGCTTAAATGTGTGATATTCTAATTTTCTATGACACTTGACGTTTGATTTGAGAAAAAACTGGAAACATTTTAAGAGCAACAGCTAATTTCAGATGTAGCTGCGGATATTTTCGTAATTATTTTCGTATAGTGGAAATGAAAATCAAACTTTGCCATTAGTAAATTTACAATTACTTTATATAACAGGTTTGCTTATAAACGTTAACAGTAACTATTAATTGTTCTTGTGTCACTGCATGACTTTGGACTAAACTAAATAACTTCTGCATCAATGTTATAGATATGGTTAGGGATTCAGTACATACAAAGAAGCATGACATACATTATCATCTGTATTCCAACTGCTTTTTTCCAAAAATGTGATTGGTTTTCGGGTTGTATGTGTGAAATTCGGTTAGCTTAGTCTATGATTTTGCTAGTACGCGTTAGCGCTAATTTTAGCTTTCAGTTGGGTTATAGCCACTCCAATTTATTAAGATTAAAATACAAGCTTTATGTTTTATTAACAATGGCTTCCTTGTTCGCAAATTTTTTACATCGAACCATAAAGCGTGGGATCCTCAGTTCGAATTTTGAAATGGCTTTATCATTGGGATTCGAAATTTAATAGTTGCCCAATTCTTCTTTCATTGACAAACGCTGAAATTTTGCTAAATTTCCTCGGAAAGTAAAATCAATCTGCGCGTTTTGTCAAAACAAACCAAATTACATAATTTATCAATCAGGTCAGCAATGACTTATTATGAAAACACACCACCAGTTCTGTTAAGTGTAGAAAGGTGTTAGTGGGGGAAGCAAAAATTAATGAGATGATTGTTAAATATGGAGAGGTGTTACCGGGGGAAGCAAAAATTAATGAGATGATTGTTAAATGTGGAGAGATGTTACCGGGGCAAGCACAAGTTAATGAGACGATTATTAAATGTGGAAAGGTGTTACCGAGGGAAACAAAAAATTAATGAGACGATTGTTAAATGCGGAAAGGTGTTACCGTGGCAATCACATATCAATGAGACGATTATTAAATGTGGAGAGGTGTTACCGAGGTAAACAAAATAATTAATGAGACGATTGTTAAATATGGAGAGCCGTTACCGGGGCAAGCAGAAATTAATGAGACGATTATTAAACACGAAGAGGTGTTACCGAAGGAAACAAAGAATTAACGAGGCGATTGTTAAATGTGGAGAAAAGTGTTACCGTGGCAAGCAGAAATCAATGAGACGATTATTAAACGTCGAGAGGTTTTACCGAGGGAAAAAATTAACGAGACGATTGTTAAATGTGGAAGCTGTTACCGGGGCAAGCAGAAATTAATGAGACGATTATTAAATGTGCAGAGGTGTTACCAGGGATAGCGACAAAATGAGAAGGGTTTGTGTAGTGGTAGATAAAAATTGGTTAGCCCATAAACAAAGGGCCCCATTTTGTACCAGAAAAAAAATTTAAAAAAGCCAGACTCTCAACTCTGAGATTTGAAGAGGCTAGCAATTTTTTATTTATTAAAATTATATAATTGTGTATAATATACATGTATCTTGCAGGCGAGAGTGAAACAGAGTGATCGTGGTTTTATCTATAGTAGTAATTATGTGTAATCACCGGTAACAGGTTTTGTATTCGATGTATACTCCACCTTAACATGAAGCCTTATAATACTGGTCTGACACAACCAGTATTATCTAAATTGTGTGTCACAAGGCTTATAATAGCTTGTCTGTTGGCACAGAAAACAGTGATGACTATATAACCGACGGCAGACGGTAAGTCGGGTCTGGCGGCGATCGGCCTTAAATACCTGGAAAACTCCTGAAAAGATATTGTTCAGTCAGGTTGGAATCAAAGCAGACAATACCGTCCCATACAGTGTACTGAAAGACTAATACAGACGGATCTAAATGTTCCGAAAGAAATATATATCCGAACAACACAAGACATCTTCTGAACGTAGGGTTTGTTGAAATCTAGTAGGTCAGCCTAAATTCATCGGAAACCACTAAAAGGTTTACTATTCGAGCTGTACTCCACTCAGCTAATTCAACGATCCTATTCAGCGTGTCAAAAAAACTAATATATAGACTATTCATTCTCTGCACGTAATGCCTAAACAAGCAATACGGACCGGCCATAATCTTGATATCGGTTCGTACACCCTAAACCCATTGAAAACATGTTGAAAGACATAATAAATATTTCAGGATGATGGACTTTGGATAACCAAACCATCAAACAATTTATATATAGATCGTTTTTGATGCCCTTTGTCTGAAGCGAATGAGACCGTTGACACTCGTGTTGGTGTTTCGGTGCTTCGACACGAGTCAGTTTACTACACCGATTAATCTGCGACATAGCGACGGCACACTTGTGTAAAAACGATATACTTATACTCTGAGTATGTGTGTTAGTTGAGGGCTGGTTTTACTAGTACGGAGTAGCTGAGTACTCAAGTCGTAATTCTATTACCATAAGAGTTGAATTAAACCAAATGCCGAAACATGTAACGCTCTTTTTTCCAGTCGGCTGGTGAGCTTTATTTTAAATTTATTGAGTCTCATCGCTATTTAGTGATCCAACATAGACAATATAGGGAGGGATAAGGGTATTCAGATTTACGACCGGTTATCACGAGCAAATAAACGTTACCACTACCATTAAAAAACGCGATGATGATTGGATTCCGGGGTCACTTCTAGTTGATGATGTAAAACTAGAATCAACAATAACACATTAATACACCACTATTCATACAGATTTCATTCTACACAGTATTCAGGCTAATAATAAGCTACATGGCAGTAGGCGAATTGCAACAAGTAGGAAAGACAACACTTATATGAGCGAGCAAATATTAAACACACTATATGTGAGCTCATAAGCTAAGTTTATTTCATTTACCCAAAAATTAAATCAGTCCGAAAATAAACGTCATAAACACATCATCTTAATCTAAACGCAGCTTATTACGATCGATCCAGTGACGTGGTTATCTCCCTGAGTACTTTAGTCAGCTAGTCGGCTTGAATAACCGTTAGAACGATGAAATGCATACGTTTGAGTACACGAACTGAACGAAGTAATAGCAACTATGTATCGCCAATAATTTATTATAGTGTACACTGTGAAACTGATCGTATAAATCTACTACCGTAAGCTTTGATGTAACTTTGCTAATCGTCATTATCTGTCAGCGCTCCTTGTGACGGTCAGACGATTGATTCGTTACTGAGCGACTAATCCTCCTTATTAGATTCCTGTGTTGGTTTACAACTGACTTTAATAGTCAAAACAACGATTCGCAAGAAATTTAATTCTATTTAACAGTTTAACAACGAGTTCATACGTTATTAAGTATTGGTTTTAGCATACACTAGGATTTGTATACTAGCATGCACAAATTTTACATGATACACTTGGAGAGTGGAATTTGACATACCAAAATTTTTGTCCAGAATTTCAGCTGATAATGTGAAATTGTGAAGATGCGCAAACGTGTTAACAAATGACAAAACTATACCAGTGATATTTTATTAAAAGATGCTAAAACATTCGTAGCCAATGTACATCCGTTCCCAACACAATGCGCCGCGTTCTGTTTAACGTGATGCTCTGCTCTATGACACGTTTTTATAATGTGATTAGTGTTTAGGCTTTACGTTACTTTTGCACGATTGCTTATCGTCAAAAGTCGCCGTTATTTTTTTCATTTAAGCGTTCGGTCATATTTAACACGTACAATCAAATATATATCGAACCGATACAGGGACCTTCGAAAATAATTTTCCATTGGAGCATCAAGGAGGTCGAACACATAGCAGTTATTTCTTGCAGGAATTGTAGAAATTGTTAGAACGTACCGCGCTGACAAAATTCTGCCCGTTCTCATCTGTAGCGTAACTTGGAAACTTTCTTCATGTAATGCATGAACGCAGGTATTAACTGATTTAAGTAGCTAGCCATATGTTGTATAAATATGCTTTATTTACTGTTGGATTTTTGTGCATTTTTCAGAGGTAATCAGCTCTCAGGATGTTATCATTGCCGAAGCGTTAGAAGAAGCAAAGGTACGTTGTGACTATCGAACACGTAGCAAATTTCCGAGAAAAATTAGTCTTGGTTATTCTAACGCGCTCCTTGAGCAATTGGTTACTCAAGATCGTTCTTCGCTCGAAATTCGTTTTACCGGAAACTCTGAAGTGGGAAAAGGACTATACGTTACAAGAGATTTTGAAAAAGACGAATTAATCTGTATTTATGACGGCGAACGTATTAAAAAGGCTGAAGGCCTTGTCCGTGCAGCTGCTAGAGCGGACGATAAAAAGAAAAGATGTTTCGGGTGCTACATATTTGAGTATAAAGATAAGCAAGATCGATGGTGGTGTATCGATGCCTTTAAGAGCAAGCGGAAGGGCCGCTACATAAATCATTCACGGAAAAATCCAAATCCGAAACCGTTGTTTGGCCAACGTTAATAGCTTGGATTATATATTCTTTAAAAGCACTGCACAAACTCCATCGCGGCGACCAGCTCTTTTACGATTACGGAGATTATGACCGCAAAGTTTGGTGGCTAAACCGTACTTAAACGTTATTATTACATTTTACGTTCATTATGTTATTTTGAATTTTACTATGTTATTTGTCGTTTGTAACTTGCTTTATATCTCACTTCGATGTTAAATTTACCAATTATTTTTATGACATATTGGTATTTCAAATTATAAAATTAACTGTTGAGTTGGGTTAATACGCTGCGGTACTGTGTGTATATGGTAGACGATTCCATTCTGTTATAAGTACAACCAGCTTGATGTTCTTGATGCTTTCTTTTTAAAAATACTATTTGTGTCTACAATTTAAAAGTGAGGACAGGATGATAATTTCCAGGAAAATCTATAATGGATTCTGAATATGTTGTCATACAAGTTCTATTTTAATTTAGAACTAATAATACTATTTCAATTTTAATTTAATAAAACTACATTAAGTTAAAGGACTTTAATTAATAGTGGTAGGGGGTTAACATTTCTTGCACCGTTTGTTTGCCAGCTTGACATGCTACTTATTTTGAGGGTGCAAATCGCTGCAAAATTAATAGAATTCATGAAAATGCGATAAGCTGATAACGCATTAAACGAACATGTATACACGTTTGCACTGTACACATATTTAGCATTATATTGTTCATTAATAGCATTAAATAATTTTAAACGAATTTCAGCGCGATGTAAAAGTACGCGAAGAGTCAGTGTTTTAAAAGTTAGTAATAGGTGCTTTATTTTTTGGAAAATTTTATTTGGGTTATGCAGTCGCATCACACCTCGGTAAGAATATTTGGTAGGCATCTCAGTTGTACGACAGTATCATCAGGACGACGACCGGAAATACCGGAGGTGTCCGTTCGCCTCAGTATAAGCGAAATGAGCGGAGGAAGAAACCCCCAGCCGAACAAAATTTAGCCGACATCGACCGGTGACGATGGTGCATCGTTTAGTAGTGGTGCGCCAGTTTTGGACTCAAATAAGAACGGGATCAAAACGACTAAATTTACTAATGTTCGCCATTGCAATACACTATGGTCTTCGCTGGAGACCATTGCTCAAATGAAATAGAGTTTAGGCTTACCCCTGCACCATCGCTAGAAACCGCCGTTGCGGGAGAAACACTTTGTATCCCCGCCTTCAAACAAAATCTTAGGACTTTCCAAAACTAAAAGAAAACTTACCTCCTCGCCTTGGCCGTTTTGGCCTCAAACCGGGCGAGTGCAAAACCCCTTTTTTCTTTTGGAGCGAGTTGATCGCTGAGTTTAACTTTTCTTTGATTTTTACTCGGTTTGCCCGTTAGGCTATGTACTATGTATGCCAGGTTTCATCCTCTATACAAGTTCAGTAAGCAGCGATCTATATTTCCCGTATCATGAGTTGAACCTGCACGGAGAATTTAAGTCCGCTGCAGAGTTCTGAGTCTTAACCATTCAGCCATAGGTGCACACCAACGTTTAGTATTACGTTGGTAATAACTCAACTGCACGACAGTGCAGTTCAAACACTGCGACCTCGCAGTACAAAAAAAAGATAGGCAATAGAGAGAGTCAAAGGACAAACGGAAAAGAGACAAGCCCAAAGACGCAAAGGCGTCCGGGGCTGGTCGCCCCTGTCCCGACAATCCACACAGACCCCTCTAGGTAGGAAACAAGCCTCGTTCAGCCTTTAGATGGGCGCAGTCCGCCAGAAAAGGACTCGCCGCCTCTACCAAGACACAACCTCAAAATCGAAGAGATCCCAACTGACCATTTCGGTCAACGGGACTGCAACTAGCCGGACAATCGTCCCGCAAACTGTTTAAACGGATACCTCACGCCGCGCTGCGGCCCCGATCGTGCCCAGTCGGCGTGGATAAAAAGGGACCCTTCTGTTTTTCCGTTTTTCTTGCCCCCGCCCCCATCTCTGTCGTTCGGTCAGTCGTATGTTTCGGTAGAAATTGTCATCGAACACAATAGGATAGAAAATTTATAGGCGCCAGTGCCGGACCGTCTCCGGATAAGTGATTAGGTGCTCCTTATTAGATGTTGCAGGTAATATTGGTTGAGCAGTGTTCTGACCCTGTTGTAGAGCTCGCGTAGTCGGCACCGAACATCGTTTCCCTCAGCCCCGCTTAAGTATTCGTCGCCCAGAGCGATTAGCATGTAGGAGCGTTTTCCGAAGCACTCTAGGGCCCCTGCTTAGTGCACTTCATAGCTGAGTAGCTCGCTAGTATTGAGTCGAAGCAGGGATAACCGCCCCTAGTTCGCACCCTGGCGAATAACCGTACGCTCCTCCCTTGTTCTTTTCGTTTTACGTCCCATGCCACTATGTTGTGTCGAACCGCATTGACCATAGTGAGGTATTACTCGGCTTCTCCGATCCGTTTTTATTAGTCCCGCAACTAAGGAACACTCGCCCCTCGATAACTGTTCATCTATGTGAATAAACTTTGTATCGTAGACACTGCGTTCAGACTTATGTCACTCCGAGACGCTAGGAATTTTGGTTTTCTCTATGGTTTGTCCATTCGGACGAGCAGACCCTGCTCGCCATGGCTTGAGTGCGAGAATGCCGCAAGCCCTGACGAGTAAGGCCTTCTATTCAATTTGTTTGATATTTTGCTGGAACAAAGGAGTAATAACTAAAGAACCCAGTTGAAAATTTACCTCGTCATCAGCAATAATTCGAAAAGGTCAATAGGAATTTTGAATACTTTCCTCGAAATAGGATTTATCGAAAAGCGTTGGCCACGCCATTAATAATCCGACATTAAACACTCAGGGCCTGTCGGAACCCTGTGGGGGCCACATAGGTCAATGCTCTAACACGGAGCATGCCGAGATTTTACCGGAGCAGATCAGCTTGAGCTTCAAATTTCTAGGGACATTTTCATGTTTTATTTCAAAACTCACTACGCCAAAATAGAATTTAACAACTTCCGATGAGTCTAAGATAGGGAATAGCGGCTAAGCTCCATGACCTGCGAGCAGGTGTCGGTGCTAGCCTCCCTGGGGGACCTCAGGAATCATGCCCGATACTAGACACGTGCGCAACCCTTCGGGCGGGGTCCGAACACACCCCGTGAAGCGCGCCTGCGGCCTGCTAAGCTCCGTAACTTCTTGGGTCTGACCAAGAATAGGTTCAAAATTTAGTATTCACGGTCCACCCTTGAGGTTACGATAGCCGGGGTCGTATGGGCATGGTGTTAGGAAGTTGCGCCATGCAGCTGCGTCACCGGTTATTACAAGAGCGCGCACCACCGACCCATTATCAAACGAACCCCTATCCACGCGAATAGCAACCGGGCAGAGCGGAGAACTATCAAGCCAAACCAAAACCCAAAAAAGAATAACAAAAATGAGCCCAGCAAAATACACGAACATATAAACCCGAACACCAACGAAACAAATCATCGAAGAGAAGAATCCAGAAAATACGCGAGAAACAATAGAACCCGCCAACCAGCCGCGATAAAACATGATGCGAACCAGCAACATCATAGCAATTTAACAAAAAATAACAGAATAACAAAAATAAATAATGGGAGAGCAATCATAACCATAGAAATCAGTAAAATCAGATATCAGAAATTCGTCTCGTTTATACATAATAAATATAACTTTTCAGATACAAAGCGGAGCGTAGCAGCATGAAACGCCAGCTGCATGAACATAGAAACAACACAACGACATCTCTGAAGGTCACAAAAAATAATTGCTTCCAGATGAAAACACTCAGTATTCTCGATATATAGGATTGAAGATTACGATCGAGAAATCCAGCTCTTAAATATCAAAGCCAAGTTTGTACCGCAAAATACTGTTAAATCAAAATGGAATACAAAGCCTACGGGATTATTTAAGTCACAGAAATTTATCAATAATTTATTATAGTGTACACTGTGAAACTGATCGTATAAATCTACTACCGTAAGCTTTGATGTAACTTTGCTAATCGTCATTATCTGTCAGCGCTCCTTGTGACGGTCAGACGATTGATTCGTTACTGAGCGACTAATCCTCCTTATTAGATTCCTGTGTTGGTTTACAACTGACTTTAATAGTCAAAACAACGATTCGCAAGAAATTTAATTCTATTTAACAGTTTAACAACGAGTTCATACGTTATTAAGTATTGGTTTTAGCATACACTAGGATTTGTATACTAGCATGCACAAATTTTACATGATACACTTGGAGAGTGGAATTTGACATACCAAAATTTTTGTCCAGAATTTCAGCTGATAATGTGAAATTGTGAAGATGCGCAAACGTGTTAACAAATGACAAAACTATACCAGTGATATTTTATTAAAAGATGCTAAAACATTCGTAGCCAATGTACATCCGTTCCCAACACAATGCGCCGCGTTCTGTTTAACGTGATGCTCTGCTCTATGACACGTTTTTATAATGTGATTAGTGTTTAGGCTTTACGTTACTTTTGCACGATTGCTTATCGTCAAAAGTCGCCGTTATTTTTTTCATTTAAGCGTTCGGTCATATTTAACACGTACAATCAAAGAGATATCGAACCGATACGGGGACCTTCGAAAAATATAATTTTCGATTTAACATCGAGCAGGTCTCGAACACATAGCAGTTATTTCTTGCAGGAATTGTAGAAATTGTTAGAACGTACCGCGCTGACAAAATTCTGCCCGTTCTCATCTGTAGCGTAACTTGGAAACTTTCTTCATGTAATGCATGAACGATGTATTAACTGATTTAAGTAGCTAGCCATATGTTGTATAAATATGCTTTATTTACTGTTGGATTTTTGTGCATTTTTCAGAGGTAATCAGCTCTCAGGATGTTATCATTGCCGAAGCGTTAGAAGAAGCAAAGGTACGTTGTGACTATCGAACACGTAGCAAATTTCCGAGAAAAATTAGTCTTGGTTATTCTAACGCGCTCCTTGAGCAATTGGTTACTCAAGATCGTTCTTCGCTCGAAATTCGTTTTACCGGAAACTCTGAAGTGGGAAAAGGACTATACGTTACAAGAGATTTTGAAAAAGACGAATTAATCTGTATTTATGACGGCGAACGTATTAAAAAGGCTGAAGGCCTTGTCCGTGCAGCTGCTAGAGCGGACGATAAAAAGAAAAGATGTTTCGGGTGCTACATATTTGAGTATAAAGATAAGCAAGATCGATGGTGGTGTATCGATGCCTTTAAGAGCAAGCGGAAGGGCCGCTACATAAATCATTCACGGAAAAATCCAAATTTGAAACCGTTTTTGGCCAACGTTAATAGCTTGGATTATATATTCTTTAAAGCACTGCACAAACTCCATCGCGGCGACCAGCTCTTTTACGATTACGGAGATTATGACCGCAAAGTTTGGTGGCTAAACCGTACTTAAACGTTATTATTACATTTTACGTTCATTATGTTATTTTGAATTTTACTATGTTATTTGTCGTTTGTAACTTGCTTTACACTCATTCGACGTTAAATTTACCAATTATTTTTATGACATATTGGTATTTCAAATTATAAAATTAACTGTTGAGTTGGGTTAATACGCTGCGGTACTGTGTGTATATGGTAGACGATTCCATTCTGTTATAAGTACAACCAGCTTGATGTTCTTGATGCTTTCTTTTTAAAAATACTATTTGTGTCTACAATTTAAAAGTGAGGACAGGATGATAATTTCCAGGAAAATCTATAATGGATTCTGAATATGTTGTCATACAAGTTCTATTTTAATTTAGAACTAATAATACTATTATTATATATAACTTTTCAATTTTAATTTAATAAAACTACATTAAGTTAAAGGACTTTAATTAATAGTGGTAGGGGGTTAACATTTCTTGCACCGTTTGTTTGCCAGCTTGACATGCTACTTATTTTGAGGGTGCAAATCGCTGCAAAATTAATAGAATTCATGAAAATGCGATAAGCTGATAACGCATTAAACGAACATGTATACACGTTTGCACTGTACACATATTTAGCATTATATTGTTCATTAATAGCATTAAATAATTTTAAACGAATTTCAGCGCGATGTAAAAGTACGCGAAGAGTCAGTGTTTTAAAAGTTAGTAATAGGTGCTTTAGGCTGCGGAAAAAATTGTAGCTGGGCTATGCAGTCGCATCATACCTCGGTAAGAATATTAGGATTTTGATTCATATCTGATATTAGTTTCACTTTTTGTGCATGAAACATCTGTTTCATTTGCTGCACAGTCAACAATATTTTATTGCCTTTTTAAGCCCTGCATATTATTTGATCAACAGTCAGAACCTTGATAATGTTATACAATAATGTTCTAATGTGCAGGTTCTTCGTTCGCGTAACAGCAACGATTCCTGAATTTTCACATTTTTTGTCATTTTACTATGTACATATTAAGTTTTTCGGATATGTTGCGAATTTGTTTTGCTACCAGGTTAAAAAATTTGTATCGTGTTTTGGTGGTTTATAACATCACTTATCTCTTGCGTTGTTAAACTTTTTGTTGCGTTCTTGTATTTAGTTTTCAAATTTACATGTATCTTTGTTGATTTGTTGCTTTAATATTTGTGCTCCCATATGCTGCTGTGAATTTGTCTTGCCAAAGTTTAAGCTGTGCAAACTTGTGAATATTATAGATATTATGTTATAAAAATGTTTTGACAAAAGATAACCGTGTCAACTGACTTAATATATAAATTCTAGGTGTTACATAACATATAACATCAATATAACATGCTACAATGTTTAAGAGCGATCCATACACAATTTGCAAGCACATTAACGCTTTTATATAGCGCAGTCGCATCGGCAGCTACGTGGAAATTTTAACTAAGTTTTAGCTTTTTCTGAGCGGTGGAGGATCTGCACAAAAATTGCAATACATGAACTTGAAAATTTGTTAGAAATATCATCACTCTGAGCAATAGCGGTGAAAATTTTTTTACAAACGTTTACTGGGTGTAGTGGTAGATATGTTGCCAAGCATCTTTTTAGTATACAGCTGCTCGGTAGAAGTATTTGGACTAGGGGTAAAACTTTGAACTCTTCTAGTTACGACCACAATCGTGTCTACCCGTACCCATAAATCCAACTCTTGCCGTGTGGCGTCCCCGATTTCTGCAGCGAAACTCCTGGGTCAAAATTTTATACATTACTGCTTAATTCAACAGTAAATCGAACCAGTGACCAGTTAATAGAAACAGTTTACTACAGGTGTGTGTTCAACTTCACCGGCACCGAAATCCTTACATTAGAGTCATTTTTCCTCCAAGCAAATAAATGATGCTCCTAACATATAAAATCATTATGGCACTATTGTGGAACTAAGAAAAAGTGGTTGAAGTCCTTGCTATGTCGTTAATTATATTGATGTGAACTGATAAACGATGAAGTTATATGCCAAAGTCGAGTCTGTGTGGGATCAAAACATTAACGAGCAGAACTATAGAAAAACTGATCACAATACAAAAGAATTCAAGTTGAACATACGACCCCAGAATTGTAGAAACCCAAATGTTTGTGCGACGCATCTGGTACTGCATATGCTGCGCAAATCCACCATTCGGTTTTGTCTAATCTGAAAATTAAGATCCGATTCGGTGTCTAGAACAAATTTTACTACAGCTTATAGTTACGGAAGTTTCCTAAGCATATTGGGGCCTAAAAGTTTTGAATCTCGGAAAGCGTATACGCGACGGCACAATGAGTTTCATCCCGCTAGTTTTTGATCTTCCAAAACTATTCGTTTATCTACCAGCACGGAATCAATGCAACATGGAAACAACTGCACCTAAGATTTATACGTATTTATTTACATATGAAAAAATGGATGGGCTCAAATTACTAAAATGTATTGGAGAGCCAGCTATGAAATAGCCTCGGAAGAGCAAGCTAAGAAATAGTCTCGGAAGAGTAAGCTAAAATTAAACACATCTGGGCAAGTTAATGCAAAACATATCTAGGGCAAATTAAGACAATACGTCAGGGACAAGCTAAGCTAAGCTAACCCCTTTTATGTGGGCAAGCAAATATAAAACACTTCTTGGGGTAGACCAAGATCATAAATCATACGCTTAAAGGCTTATCGGCGTTTATTTTGTGGCAGCCATAACGAAGGACAGCTTGACTACTGGTGAGAGGAGGCACGTGCCCCTCATGTTACTAGATCTCTGATCTCATCCAATTCTGAGTGGAGCTTATGTTGACCATTCAGATTGATATCACGTCGAGTATTGTTACGGTTTTCTGGACGGGCAGTGCAGCTAAACCTGTGATCGTAAACACTGCTTTACCAATTACCTCGCACGCCACGTGATGACTCATTCAAACATATCTTCAGCCCAGCCTCTGCTGCTTTCACACAATGTGTATACAAGTTTTCAATATTATTTTGGTGAGACAAATTCCCATTAGGCATTGATCGGAACCGTAACGAAATCCACCACATCAATCTTTTTCCTAGCTTAAAATACTTGTTTTAAGGAGCCCGGAGAAGACATTTCGTCACTGTCGTATCAACCGACGCCGTTTCGAGCCTCAAGAACAACGCTATCGCAGTTTCTACGATGTCCATGAGCGTTTCGGACGCTCTTTCGTTCTATTGCGCCAAGTTTCTGTCTGATTCTAAGCCGACCTACATTACAGTCATTAGATTTGGCCAGTTTATTGTCAATCGTAAAGTAGTAGACTTAAAAGTGGCATGGCGTTTTTGCATGGGGAATCGTCAATACAGGTTTCGCGAACCTCTACGTTTAGCGATGAATTATCCGTTGTTAGTGCTGCGGTCTGCATGTATATCAGAAAATCTTGTTTTCCACAAATCGTCGGGGATAGCGGAGGAATGTGAACGCGGCAAAAGCCTTATGGCGATTAGCGCAATTACCAGGTCCCAACACTTATTTGTTCCTCAGATGGACAAGACTTTGTTGCACAACCTTGAATCTCTGCTACCACAGTCATCTCGCGCTGTTCTTCGCTTCGCAGTAATGAAAGCTGCAAAATTAACAAAAAATCATTGCAGGGTCATTGGCATTAGTAATCCAAAGCAAACTGTTGTTGATGTACAATGTCGTCTAGCATAAATAAGACAAGCGCAAAAGAGAATTGACGCCATAATTGATGAAGAAATTGAGAATGAATGGAGTGCTGATGAACTCGTTAAGTGGATAGATGAACAGCTTTCACGCTTCAGTGACCCAGAATCGGTGCAGCGATTCTTTTGGTATATTAAAAAGAAAGGTGAAATGTCACTTTCTCAGTTCGCAAAGTGCACTAATACTGAGGACGATATTCTCATGACGCGACTGATCCTGCATCAGGTGCTATGCTACGCATGTGAAATTGGAGCAACTATACCTGATGGATACGTTTACATTGCTGCATCTATGGAACTGCCACTTCCAGACAGCCCGGAAGTTATCGATTACATTAATCGCAATAGACCGACATTTAATCTTGCATCTACGGGCAACGTCAACCAGTTGTACAGGTTGGCTAAAAAAATTAAAGAGACGACAGTTGCATTCGAATTAAGCCGAAAAGTCCAACTTCTGAAATTGTTGTGGGCAAAAAAATTAGTTCGTCCAAGCCGTGTTCCCAATGTGCTGCGTAAACATCCAAATATAGGCAAAACTATTGAAGAGTACGTTAAAAATCAAAATTGTGGAGCAGATCGATGGCGTCAAACGACCGCGAGAGTAATTGGCGCACCGAGCGGTAATTTTCCTATAATTGAAAAGGTAACGTATTCAAAGCTAAGGGAATACATTTCTCGTGAGCTTGGCAACGTTTCGCGCTCACTAGTGTGTAAGTGTTGCAGTCACAGCGGTAAAACTAACCACGGACGCCGGTACAAACTGGCTGACGTTGTTTGTATGAAGAGCCAGCCGTAAAGGTTTTTGCGCAGCTTTGTCCGCCGATATGTATTATAGCCAACGATACTATGGAATAAAAGATTACGCAGAAGATCAAACCGAAAACACAATTTGTATTCACAGCGATGATGCGGCATCAATAAGAACTGACACGCAAAGCACCCACTCTCAGAGACGGGAGATAACAGTAAGGGGAGAACCCATAAGGCGACCTGCAACAGATTATCCAAATAGGTACAAATCAAACATTCAAGTCTCTAGTTACTATATTCCTGCTCGTCCGGGTTTTCGCGGTGCAGTAGTTGGCGTGGTTGGTGACACATACCGATTTGATAAAACCGATTTGATAAAGTTTAGTTTTGAAAAATTTCACGGACGACAATTATAAAATCGTACTTTATCGCAGAGACGGTGGCCCTGACGAGGGGCCAGATAAAGTTGAAGTACAAGCCTTGATTGCTGTAGATCACTACAAAAAGGCTCATTATATGTCGGCTCTAACTGTACGTTATCCTGGTGGGTCCTGTTTCAATAGAGTAGAAGCCGTGAATGGCGCGATGGCTATGCAACATGCCAATGTGTTTTTTCCATCAACTATTCTGGGCGAAAACACGAATTTAGATACCGAGGAAAGGAAGAAATTATTAGCGGCGAACATGGAAGCTGCTGTCGATGAATACATCAGGGTCGTTGACGGTGCGCCATTCAGGCCGTATACCATTAAATTAATCAAACCATCAACTGAACCCGCTTTTCCCAGGGATCTCTTGCTAACTTTTCTCAAGGGAAGTAAGAAACGAAAGGCTGAGTTCGCGAAGCGAAGCCCACAAGTTTGGGCAGAGCTTGACGATATAAAGAAAGTTGCGGAAGATCATGAGATGGTTGGTGACATTAACCGATATTTCTATGGGCTAAAAGTCTGTTTGAAGCCACATTGCAAGCACCCAATCTGCCGTGAGTCACAGCACAGTGCCAGTTTAAAAAAACAAATGTTAGTTTGAATTTAATTAAGTTAAGTTTAAATAGTTAAGAATCAGCAATAGATGACGCTTGCAATATTTTTGATTTTGCATAAGGGAGAATCGTTGATAAATTTAATGGATATTATCTTAAATTTCTATTCAGGTTTCAATTAAAATTACTTCGTATATTATAAAGACAAAATTTAATGTGCCGACTTCCTGAAAATGTGGTATTATCAGTTCAGTATCTTCACATCTCAAGTTAAAACTGCGTTTACGAATGTTTTATTCAGTATAGATTATATATGCTAAACGTGGTGCTAATGTTGGCACATCGAGAGTTCGGTTAAATTTTGGAGGTCTCGGCTTTGTACAATAAATCACTACACATAGTTCCTAACTTCCACAGTGTTTTTGAATTTAATGTTAAGTACATACAACCAGAGTATATCTGAAATTATCAAGGAACTTTCAGATTAATGAAAATATTACTGTTTTTGCATGAGTTAGATATATTTCGCCGCTAGTTTTCGAAAAAAGCCTTTATTCTACTGGGTATATGTTCCGTCATACGATACCGACATACCTGAGCTTTTAGTTCAGCAAAGCCGAGAACCGAATTCATCTTACGTAGTGCTATGGATTTTGTGGGAAATTCAACTTTTTAGATTAAAACAAACTAATTTTTAATTTAGAATTTCATATATAAAGGTGGTTGGCTGTTGTGTAAGCGGAACACACCTGATGCTTTTCAAACAGGCTCCGTAACGTAATATGAGAATAATAATGTTTGCTTTGTAACGATATGGTCAGAGCTAAATGCTTAATGTCATGGAAAGTTGTATGGCTAAACTGTTTTATCAGCAATTGAATTAGGTTGTTCAGAGGTATGTGAAATTAGTTCCTCGAGCAATCTCTCAGAGCAGAGCTGTTCTGATTTGTATTTAACTCTAGCCTAGATGATCTGTGTCTTCCAGTCTAAGTAAACCTATTGGTCGCAGGTCGACCCGAAACTAATTACATCTACTCGTTCGCATTACTACTCAGTGGCTTCTAATATTGCTTGAGATGATGTAAAGTTTTGTATTGTGTATCGCCCAGCACAGTACAAATGAATCTGTGATGGAAGCTTAACGGTGTTTGCTTAACACTAGCCCATCAGAATAACGTCGCATCCCTTTTATGGTGTTAAACACATTGTCGCAAAATGAATCTACGGAGTTTCTAAGCCCTGTGGGTTGAACTTTTAAAATTTTTAACAACGGCTCCCGACATTGGAATCATGATAATTATATACGTGGCTATTTTGTCCAACTGCGGTAAATGCATGGCTCTGTTCTATTAAGGATCTCTGATAATATCAGAAGAGTGCGTAAGATTTAATTATTATAGAATAAAATAGCTATGTCGGAGTTTTTATGCGACGTAATGTTCTGCCTGTAAATTCTTTTGCGTGTCAGGGGCTGATTACCACGTACAACGACTTGACATTTGCATGAATGATCCTCCATAAGTTGTTTAGGTTTTATTTTAAATAACAGGTGATATTTGTCATCGCAATAGTTTGAAGTTATGTTTAAGATGATTTTCCGGCCGATCAAAGCTCTGATCTGCTTGAAACATTAAGTTATGTGAAACATGTGCCAGCGTTGATGTTTTGACTTTTTTCCATAGTCCTTTGGGTAGAAATACTGCTATCTGTTTCAGAACCAGTTTTTCATGGTTTCCTGGTGGTCCGTCCGTGTTCAAAATATTTTATCCAGTACCCGATCCAGACACCATATGGGGCGAACAATGCGAGCGATGCAAAGGACCTTGTCGGCGTCATTTTCTTGATGGTAATCAGTAAATAGAACGTTTTAGCAAAAGAAAGTTCATATATAGTTCTACATTGGGTTGATCGGAAGAATTTCCTATCTTCTCGCGAAAACTACGGGATATAATGGAATTAGAGATTGCTAGTGCAGATATGATGGTAGAGTTATGTGCTTCTACAAACTACTTCGACTTCTGCACTTTATGTAACCAAATATTTATACTACTGTTTTGAATAAAATTTGTAGCGAGATTAGCGGTTTACAACGTATGAAAAAAATTTCAAAGATTTATGCAGCTGCCAAGAGTAATGTTCACATACAAATTGCAGTTGTAGTATAGTTAATGTATAGAAATAATATGCTTAACTAAACTTTAGATAACCCCACTGACCACACGATTTTGTGTTTTTGTAAAAATTTGCGTTACATCATAATCGAAATATAAACTAATATATGTCCATGAAAATCAGATTTGTTGTGAACAAATGCTTGTAGCGCTTAAATTAAGAAGGGTTATGTTGGCGGGACAAAACTGAAAAATTGCCGTTTTTTGATATCGCAGCTGCATCAAACTTGATATCGAACATGCATGAATTGAAATTCAAACCTGAAGAACGTCGCTCAGCTATCATTACCTGACTGAAAGGCTGACATTTTGGGCTAGCAACGAACGGATTCTTATTCTCTACTTGTTCCGCGTCAATGAATGTGAATTCTACATCGGGTAGTAAAATGGTCAGTGGGGTTATAAGCTTACTAGTACACTAGGGTTTAGTATTCCAATCTTCTCAGTAGGACTTTTACTGATGTCCTAAACTATATTTTTGAGATTATAAACAATAAAAGTCAAACTAAATTCAGTTAATCTCTGTTAGTACTATATTGTAATGCGGGAACTACGACAAGATATCTACACAAGTGTGGTAAAACTCAAAATGGTTTCAATTTCGGTTTTAGACTTAAAATGAATTCAATTTAAATTCTGTTTTTGAAAGCTGAAATGAAGTTCACTGGTTTTAAACCGACTGTTATGAAATCGACCTGTTTAAATTGACCGGTTATAAATCGAGGTTTGGCGAGAATTTTACAATATGTTTTACGTTGAACATTATGGCTATTGCAAATCTGGTTGATGTGAACGGTTGGTTTTAACTTCAGTTAGCTGAGAGTATGGCAGTGGCAACACAATTAAAATTCATTTACCCTAAGCGGAATCAAATCGAGTGAAATGAAATTTACAAATGTGAAATCAATATCAGTTTTGTTTATGAAAACGGAAACAAATCGGGCCGACTGGAATCGAGTAAAACTAAACACGATTTTAAAACGAGAAATGGAATTGATTTCATCTGCCATTTTTACCATACCGCTGCACATATGTTATCGTAGCCCCGCATAACAATAAACAATTGATCCGGTGCTTTTTACTGCATTCGATAACTTTTAAAGCAAGGGAATGTATTATGGAAGTAACACAATATATTAATATATGTGGCAAAGGCATTAGCATTGCATACAGTGTATCGTTTTGTTGTAATACTTTCCAATTCGATATAACCTATTGTCAGTTCGTTCACATACGCTGTTGTACCTTATCAGTATATTTCGGTATCATAATTGTCCACATCCGTTGCTACACGCTAATAGCTATCTATACCAGGAGCTGTTGTTATAATATGGAGACACCTACAGTATAAACCGAATGCTTCCAAGAGCGTAACATTGGCAATGACATGTCGGTCATTGTTTAAGTTTAAAACATGTGTGTTTAGCTGTCTTTTTCGTACATATATTCTGAAAATTGCGTGGGGGTTAACATTTTTAATCTTATCGGCATGTATATTTGCTACTAAAACATGTAACCGGAAGCTACTAAAACGTAACCGGAAGCTTACACAGGAAAATCGATTAAGAATACTTTGGTCTTAGATTAAAAAATGAAGTACGGAAAGTTACCTAAAAGTTTCACCAGACGCTATTGTGCTTTATTTCCTGCTTCGTAAAGGCGGTAACAAGTCTTCTGCTTTGCTAAAGCTGTGAACAATGTCAAATATATTCTAACTTGATCCTAAAATATCACAACAAACTGTGTAATATGAAACATGTTTACTGTGATTGATCTCGCAATGTTAAGTCGATTAAGTCGAGCTTTTTTGACAAATATTTGCGCAACTTTTCAAATTAAAATTCTTTAGCAAAGGCGTCCATCAATGCTGCGCTCAAAGATGATAGTTGTCAAATGAAGACGCTGCCTTCAGTAATTATCAAAAAGCGCGTAGAAAAGCTGATTTCAAATGGATACGACCCTCTTAGCTGCACTAAAGAAATAGCGAAGGAATGTCTGTTGTTTGAGTATCAAGCTAGCCTTCTTGTTCAACATCATGTCAATATCTTAAAGCGAAGGGGTATGTTATCAAAATCAACAAAACTTCATAGTACGAGTGATTAGTGGAGCATATCGTGTCACAATTTAGTTTAAGTGTGTACCACTGCTGCACATAGTTTATTGAATTATATAAGTATAAATGAATATACTATTAAAATAATTTTGTTACTAATTTAACCGCTGATTACAAATTTGTGGCAGATTGTGTCAGATAACACCTAATGCGCCACTAAACCCACGATATCATCAGTAAACCATCTGATTTTGCAATATACGATGTGTAATTTACATTCATTGTTTGGGAACAAATGGGAACTTCGATTTAGTTTATCATTAGCTCAGATATTGTGACACGTAGCAGTCCAGTCATATTTCTTAGCTTTGAAGTAGGACTCGTCTCTGTTCAAGAACAAATTGATAAATTTATTTGTGACCTCATAAATGAAACAATCTTATTGTTTGCGAACAAAACACTTTTTAATTTAAATACGACAAAATTTCGTTTTCGTAATTGCACACATTCTTGAACGGAAAATAGCTTTTCTCGTCTGCCTAGAATCTGTGGGGTAAATTAGTTGGTCACCGCGGTTATTTTAATGCATGACCACTTAAAATGTTTCAACTAAATATCCAATGTCATAATTAGCATAAATATGTTGCCGAACGCTTTTAATCTTCTGAAATTCGGGAAAAAGCTGTACGACAGCGCACTGGTCTGTGCAATATGACCAGTTTATTTGCGAAAATTCGAAGAAAATTTCTTGAAATTGTTGTAAACGAAAACCTGTCGAATTTGAATTAATAGGGTTTTGTCCGCGAACACCGAGGCATTAGCTTCATCAACCTTTGGTTTATGATGGTACTACTGCAGTTTGTTCGCGAACGCATCCATGTGCAAACTTGACAAGCATTTAAGAATCAATCTTTCTTCGAGCTAAAAATAGCTAAAGTTCATTGCATGCATTGGGTATTTAAATTTCTGGCAGTTGGGTTTGATAATTTTACTTAGCGGAAAACTGGGCGAAATTCAGCATTATTTCTGCTACAATAGTTTGCAATTTGACATCGATAAATCACAAAATGAAATGGTTGGCTGGTCCGCTTTGAACGCATAAATTTGGTATGTATAAAGTGAATAATAATGCGGAGTTTTACAAATTGTCACTCAAAATTCTCAATTTTTTAAAAAATTGGTTGTTGCGTTTGCCCAATGGGTATAATGGAAGTACGCTGTGTTGATGTTTGTCATTTGTGGTTCATATGTTCTCAACACATCGTTGTTTCTTTCGAACGGATAATATTGTAATTGTTTGACTAGTTGTTATGCAGAATGTATTAACGACAATAACCAATTTTCTAGATCTGCCAAATGCTTGTAGCTGATATCGTTGTATCGTTTTGTTTTACGATAGGATTGGATCGATATTGTTACTGCACTGTCAATGAGCATGATTAGACACCACCTTATCTTAGAGGTGTCCGCATATGTATAAGAGTATCACAAAATAATTCAATCTATATCATTATGCAGATAAGCATATATGTGACGCTACAGGTTACGCTGGAGCACGCCAAATCATAGTGCTAACATGTTTGATTGTATAACAATGTTCATATGTATCATTGTCCGAATTACATAACAATTTTTTGTTTAGCTTTAAAATTCAACAAAACTTTGCGTTCCATAGTTGTGGGAAGGAAAGGTAACAAAGTCAACGACGACACACGTGCTAAAACATGGATAACGTGTGCTGGAATATGCAGATACAACAATTACGATACCGAGAGTTCAAACGATTCTTGTGAACTTTAATCATATTTGACTGCGGTTGCCTTTTGTTCCGAAAACTGCTTTTTATACCACGATAAGCTATAATATCCTATATAACGTAATATCCTGATTGTGCACCTAAATTGAGCCTGTATTTAGTGTTCGATAACTGGAACATAATTCAGTTATGACTTTGTTTCCGTGAATGTGATATAACTAGGTGGAATGTTATACATTTTGGTCCACAAATTAGTCTATTTACTTTTGTTTATCGCTTACTGATTATTGTTTATGCAGGTCCTTTGGACATTTTGTGAGCATATCTGCTAAAAACGATGCACTACACAATACATAACAGAGTGTAACTCTGGTGTCAAAAATTGCAGGACAGTTAATTGCAGCTGATTTCTATTTATCTAGACATAAAATCATGCCTGATGTAACCCCATACCTCGTGATAACGCTAAACGATATTCTACTATAAATTCCGGATTTTTCTTTGACGTTCTCAAATCTTTGTTGGATAATAATGCAGCTAGGCTTGACTTTGTTTGTGCTTAGTTTACGAAAACATTAAATTAGGGTGCACCCATACATATAGCTTACCAGCGGAGACCAAATACAGTCGTGTACATTTTGTAAAATGTTTTATTTTGGGAACCGATGCAAGCGGAGTTTAAATAATGTACGCTCAGTTGCGCTAAAAATCTGTTTTTGTGTAACTGTAGATCATCAGTAGATCGTTTCATCTCCGCCATTTTTGTTCGACTCAAAGTAGGGTAAGGGGGAGCGTTTAGTTTTGCACTAGCACTGCTTCAGTTATCTGCCCAAATTATCATACAATCGGCGCGATTTGAATACAGATTTTGGCCATCAGGATTCCACTAACGTTTTAGATCATCACACCTGTAGCCATCAAATTGAAAACAGGGAGGAATGGCTTAACTGTGGGTGTCGGAAGCCTGCCGGCTTAGGGGTATGGATGCTCGGCCGAGAAAATTTCTCCTATTTTTGCCAATTGTAACCCAGCTTTTGCTAAAATTTTCCGCGTGCCTATGGCGCTCCGCCTATTACACTTATAGCTTAATCGATGCTATAACTTTGGTTAAGCACTTTTTGGCCGAGTAGCCGTTGCACAGCTATGAGACAACGTTTAAAGATACAAAAATTAAGATCTTTAAAAATTAATAAAGTGAGTTTACTGCTTGTTTCAGTTGATCTAGGAGCTTCTTTTTCGTTATTTTATCTGTTATACTCGTCGGCTTTACTATTATAATCTTACGTTTAATATATCGTAACCATTGAAGAATGTTGCAGAGGGCTAAAAGCACTAAATTATGGCGCAATTGTGCCACTTCTAAATTTTTTGTTCACATATGATTATAATAAATCCATAAGTGTGAGAAGTCGCCATATGCGACAAAACTAATGCAATCGTATTTGCGTGGCATATATAAAAAGAGCAGGTCTATGACTTACAACACCGAAATTGCCGTAACCTGGTTATTAACCTATGCCGGCATATGAATGTTATTCTGAGATCTCGAAAGTGAGCGTCAGTAGCTCAATATGGAGCCTGAAATAAGTCTGCCCTAACTAAACTAAACTGGTTACGTTCATCAGCGACTTGTGAAACTAGCCATAGTACCTTTATCAAATAGTATATTTCTGAGCTTTGAATAATGCATTTTCCAAAATTATAACATTTTATCGTCATTAGGTGCCAAACAACCTAAATTAAATTCCAAGTCGATTTCAATTCCACTGTGCTGTGAATGTCGCAATTTAGTTAAAGAATTCCGCACCATGTCCAATGTTGCATTGATGTTTGATAAAGGCCTAAACCTCCAGAAAAACTCATGCAAGTCTTATGTTTGATTAACTTGCTCATATTTGTTATAAAAATATGTGACAGTGTTTTGTTTATAATTTTTGTTAGTATAACAAAATAAACGGGTTTGTTCTGAGCTTAGTACTGGAGCGTACTTCTACTATTACACAATTAAAGTTCAGGAATCCATATTTTATTTGCAACGATTTACCTTCATCCTATGATAGTAATTCTTTGGCTTGCATAAAATTCGCTACTTTAGCTTTCTACTTGTTGGCAAACTCTATTTACTGCAAATCCGCATAAATTTCGACCCGACAGCACGTTATTGCTCGAACGGTTCATACAGATGTCTTGTGTGAAAAACGCGATATTCACAAAGATGCGCGCACTTTTAGACAATCGTAAAACTTTAAATCAAAATACACGCATGCTAAAGTTACAGCCAAAGTAACGCCGAGGGCGAGTAATTCATGCCAAGCCATTTCACACATATATATACAATGTTTAAGTTTAGGCCTCTATATGAGACATGCACTAGTCTAAGCTAGCTGGCCCATGTTAACCTTAGGGGCAAGTTTAGGCATCTATATGAGAAGTCCACTAGACTAAGCTAGCTGGCCAATGTCAACCTTAATGGCCGGTGTCGTATGGTATTTCTACCCCCTAAGATATCTTGTTTTTATCCCCGTGGCATTTCTATCCCATAAAATATTGTATTTATACTCCCGTGGTATTTATGCCCCTAACATATTAATTTATACTCCCGTGATATTTCCAGCCCCCTATTTATACTCTAATGTATTGTGTAAGATTTTTGACGAGAGAATATTTGACCAGGTGGCCCGAGGTATGGCCAATCTCCAATAAGTCTGCAGTAACAGTTATGGGTTGTATTTTGACGTTTATTTATCGTTACGTCGTTATGGATATCATACAACTAGTAACTCTGTCGAGAACGTAGTGCAGGATAGGTACACCTACTCCTTTTGCGTGCGCATCCAGTCAGATCTCGATAGCATACGTCGATATGCTATATGCGGATATCATACAATAACACACAATTTAGAACAAAACTGATACCGGCAAGAATTTCGCATACCCCAAAACTCCCAAGTGCTAGATATCAGCCTCCCAAGACGTAACAGTAAAATTAGGAATTTTGGGTCGATGAACCATGGGGCGTCATACCCACCTAACCATGGAACCATGGGTCACAGAGTAAAACCAGGAACAGAAACGAGTTTCCCATGCCCGAAAACCCCCAAGTAAAACTTTTCAGCCTTCCGGGACGTCAGAATAAATTTTCGAATTTTGTGTCGAGGAACCACGGGGGTGCCGTACCTGAAACCCCATAAAGCGGAGCCTTAGTCGAAAAACAAAAAACAAGCATTTGATCATTTTACTATGAAATAAAATCAACCAGAGAAAAAACTATTGGTGGTAGATATGCCAAGGGGGTAGAAATACAATACCTTAGGGGTAGAAGTACCACGTGGATAGAAATACAATACCTTTAGGGGGTAGAAATACAATACCTTGGGGGGTAGGAATACAATACGACGCCGGACGTTGTAACGTTAGAAACAAGAAACGCTTAGAGCGGGTGTGGGGGGGCGGCAGCCTTCTGACTTAGGCTTAGTACATGGCTCATATAGGAACTTTAATTTAGGCAATGACTAGGCTTAGGCTCAGTATATCGAAAACGGCATGACATGGCATGGCATATCTCAGGGACTACCGCCCATCAAACCCCTTCGCATTAAGCTACTCTTATATACAGTAACGTCTCTCATGGTTATTTGAGCCCAAATTGCACTGAAAATCGCGGCTGAGTAGATACATGCCAAAAGTCGTTACACAAATGTAGGTACAGTCGCTCAATGCCTCCCAAAGAACTAGTGTTAGCAATCTTTCAATGCAATAAAGTGTAAATAAGTCCATCCACGGTTTGTGATTACGATTCTACCAAGGATTTTCAGAATTTTTTATTCTCTCGACCGACAGTATTGAGAAGCTGCGGTTTCACCTAATATATAATTATAAATGTTTTATCGTGTGAAGATGACTACTTTTCAATGCTAAGCAAAACTGTCAAATTCATATTTCGCATTTAATCCAACTGTTCGAGGAATACTATTTAGAATTAGCTAGGCTATTGCTAATACCATTCAAAAAAATCTATTTATTACATGGTGTCTCTGACACCGTTCTTATAATACAATACTTACATTTAGCTACAGTGTGTCGCTGGATGGTGTTACGAACACCATCAATTTCTTAACACTATGTTGGTACACGCTGTATACTATTTCACGGTATGCATTAGGCTACTGGTAGACAAAACTTCCACATGCCGGGCAATTTATAACGTAAACGCCGCATAATTGGTCAGTGGGGACTAATTTTAGGTAAAACTTTTAGTAACATGCCTGTTTCCTAGATGGCGCTCAGGACTGAGACATCTTGAAAAGTTCATTGATAATGTTTATCGCCAAAATTTGGCGCCATCTAGGCAGGCAGACATGCAATATATACTCCAGCAACATATTAAAACTCTAAGATTTATTCGCTGAGAAAAGTCCCGTAATTTTGATGCCACTCCTGTAAGTCATAGCATAGCAATATTGGTTAGTGATCACTGAGAACTTCTTTACCGTTACAAAAAGTATCTTAATCGTTTGAATTATACAGCCGCATCTTCAAGTTTTAAGAGAAACCAAACAATACGTCTTTTTTCCCGAAATCTTAAATTTACCTCGATTTACGCACTGTAGAGGATGCGGTGGTTTTCCGAATGTAGACAGCCGCTTGCAAACTATCGATTTTAAGCGTTAGAGGAAGATATAGGCTGATGGGAACGTTGTATTTCACAGGCTTGAGCCTTGCCACAACCTACTAATATATAACGGATGTACAGACATGGGCGTAGGAAGAAAATTTATAAAGGGGGGGCATTTTTTCATTGGCAGTCGTTATGCTGCAAAAACTTTCAAGGGGTGAAGTGGCCATCCTCCTTTCCCAACCGGGCTGTGGACCGGCTATGGCGGAGTTACCAACCTGCCGCCCAACCAACCACCCTAACGGCGCTTCGTTATGTCGTTACTTGTCGTCTGAGAACATAAATTGAATCCGGCTACCTTGGCTACCCGGAATTACAATTCACGGAAATCCGCGCTAAGAGCGGCGAACTTTCAGCAGTTTTGGCATAAATATAATGCAAAGTTCAGAAAATCCGCGCACATCAGAGCAATTTGGGATTTTGTAAGGGGGGGCACTTGCCCCCCTTGCCCCCCCTGCCTACGCCCCTGTGTACAGGTGTGCGGTTGAGATTAGAAACAGGAGGAGATTGCATGCTTAACTTCCAAACGATTAAGATACTTTTTGTAACGGTAAAGAAGTTCTCAGTGATCACTAACCAATATTGCTATGCTATGACTTACAGGAGTGGCATCAAAATTACGGGACTTTTCTCAGCGAATAAATCTTAGAGTTTTAATATGTTGCTGGAGTATATATTGCATGTCTGCCTGCCTAGATGGCGCCAAATTTTGGCGATAAACATTATCAATGAACTTTTCAAGATGTCTCAGTCCTGAGCGCCATCTAGGAAACAGGCATGTTACTAAAAGTTTTACCTAAAATTAGTCCCCACTGACCAAAGAGAGAGATGGAATGCTATGGACGTGTATTTGTGAATGCTGGATCATAGCTTAAAGGGAAATGCTGAAAAAATAGATAAGCTATCGAAACTCAACGATCAAGTCTGTATGGAATAATTTGAGGGTATCGCTCCCGCTCGACCGGAGGCCAAAATTTTGTCAGATCGATCCTAGATCTCACCCGTAGGGGCGTTTACTACGCGTTGCGTTCTTTCCTTAAACATGTCCACACCAGCTAACATTTCGACAAAGATAATCCCTACAAGCGACATCTATGGCTGAACGAGACAAAATTTCGCTACTCACATTTTTGTGTTTTGTCCATGAACCTATGTTGCGCTACAACTAGGTAAATATGATACCGATGTCTCCTATCATAAATCTATCACTATCAAGTCTTCTTGAAGCATATTAAGCATGCGGATCAATAAAGGCACGGTAATTTTTTCGACGCTAGCGTATCGGCCTCGCTTGTCAGTGCAGGAAAATCTAAGAAATCCTATGAAAGATTATATATAAATCTATGATAACCTAAAATATGTTGCTGTATTCCCAGGAAATTTTGCAGGCACAGTCGACAAAAGTTGACCCCACAATATTATACTACACTAAATCCGAGCCTGCCAGTTCGTAAATAACTTATATACATATATTTCTATTTGTTTTTATATAAGCTAGAGCGCCACAACTGGGGTTCTCGTAAAATTGCCAGTTGATGATCTGTTTTAGCTGGAAGGAGCAGCAAAGCCTCTGGTGTCGTCATTCTGATCGAGTTGGTTCCAATTGTTCCCTTGTTCCTGCTTCAAAATCTTGGTTTGTGCCCTAAAGACTAAAGCCTACGGTCGTGGTGAGAGACATGGTAATTACCAGTAGTTCCTGCTTATCCCCAGTCGTTACCTATGTTCACATTGACAGTTGACATCTAAATCTCGAAGCGAAGAGAATGCCGCGACCTTTTCTGTTTGCCATCGCCGGAGCAATGATAATCCGCTTTTTGTTTTCAGAGTTGACGGTCTACAGCTTACCTAAAGGGGAAGTATATTAGTTAAGTTTGAAATAAAAGTTGAATCACTGAGAAGTGATTTTTTGATTTTATGTATTGATTTGCCAACGGGCTTCCTATTGATGTAGCTGGAACACGGGTGCACTTAGCACTTGAGGTATTCGAACGCTCATCGTCGGGTTACTTTCCGTTCATAATTATGCCTGCATAATACGACTTTTCTGATTGCTGCATAAATCAGAAACAATGTTTGGGGCATGGCAAATCGTTTATGTTATGCGGCGTTTACGTTATAAATTGCCCGGCATGTAGAAGTTTTGTCTACCAATAGCGTAATGATTACCGTGAAATAGTATACAGCGTGTACAACATAGTGTTAAGAAATTGATGGTGTTCGTAACACCATCCAGCGACACACTGTAGCTAAATGTAAGTATTCTATTATAAAACTGTGTCAAAGACACCACGTAATAAATAAATTTTTTTGAATGGTGTTACCAATAGCCTAGCTAATTCTGAATAGTATTCCTCGTACAGTTGGATAAAATGCAAAATATAAATTTGATAGTTTTGCTTAGCATTGAAAAGTAGTCATCTTCACACGATAATCTAAACATTTATAATTATATAATAGGTGAAACCGCAGCTTCTCAAAACTGTCGGTCGAGAGAATAAAAAATTCTGAAAATCCTTGGTAGAGTCGTAATCACAAACCGTGGATGTACTTATTTACACTTTATTGCATTGAAAGATTGCTAACACTAGTTCTTTGGGAGGCATTGAGCGACTGTACCAATATTTGCGTAACGACTTTTGGCATGTTTCTACTCAGCCGCGATTTTCAGTGCAATTTGGGCTCAAATAACCCTGAGAGACGTTACTGTACATAAGAGCAGCTTAATTCGAAGGGGTTTGATGGGCGGTAGTCCCTGAGATAAGCTTAGGTGCCGAAGTATAATGCATGTCATGCCGTTCTCGATATACTGAGCCTAAGCCTTAGTCATTGCCTAAGCTAAAGTTCCTATATGAGCCATGTACTAAGCCTAAGTCAGAAGGCTGCCGCCTCCCAACCCCCGCTCTAAGCTTTTCTTGTTTCTAACGTTACAACGTCCGGTGTCGTATTGTATTCCTACCCCCCCCCCCAAGGTATTGTATTTCTACCCCCCAAAGGTATTATATTTCTATCCCTGTGGTATTTCTACCCCTAAGGTATTGTATTTTTACCCCCTTGGCATGTCTACCCGCAATAGTTTTTTCTTTGGTTGATTTTATTTGATAGTAAAATGATCAATGCCGATGCTTCTTTTCTGTTTTTCGACTAAGGCTCCGCTTTATGGCGTTTCAGGTATGGCACCCCCGTGGTTCCTCGACCCAAAATTCGAAAATATATTCTGACGTCCCGGGAGGCTGAAAAGTTTTACTTGGGGGTTTTCAGGCATGGGAAACTCGTTTCTGTTCCTGGTTTACTCTGTGACCCATGGTTCCATGGTTAGGTGGGTATGACGCCCCATGGTTCATCGACCCAAAATTCCTAATTTTACTGTTACGTCTTGGGAGGCTGATAGGTAGCACTTGGGGGTTTTGGGGTATGCGAAATTCTTTGCCGGTGTCAGTTTTGTTCTAACTTGTGTGTTATTGTGTGATATCCGCATGTAGCATATCGATGTATGCTATCGAGAGCTGATTGGATGCGCAAGCAAAAGGAGTAGGTGTACCTATACTTCACTACGTTCTCGATAGAGTTACTAGTTGCATGATATCCATAACGCCGTAACGATAAATAAACGTCAAAATACAACCCATAACTGTTACTGCAGACTTTCGGGGATTAGCCATACCTCGGGCCAACTGGTCAAATGTTCTCTCGTCAAAAATCTTACACAATACATTAGTGTATAAATAGGGGGCTGGAAATATCACGGGGGTATCAATTAATATGCTAGCGGCAGAAATACCACGGGGGTATAAATACAATATTTTATGGGGTAGAAATACACGGGGATAAAAGTAAAATATCTTAGGGGTAGAAATACCATACGACACGCGCCACTAAGGTTGACATTAGCCAGCTAGCTTAGTCTAGTGGACTTCTCATATAGATGCCTAAACTTGCCCCTAAGGTTAACATGGGCCAGCTAGCCTAGGCTAGTGCACGCCTCATATAGAGGCCTAAACTTAAATAATGTATATATATGGGAAATGGCTTGGCATGAATTACTCGCCCTCGGCGTTACTTTGGCTGTAACTTTAGCATGCGTGTACTTTGATTTAAAGTTTCACGAGTGTCTAAAAGTGAGCGGTTCTTTGTGAATATCGCGTTTTTCACACAAGACATCTGTATGAACCGTTCGAGCAATAACGTGCTGTCGGGTCGAAATTTATGCGGCATTTGCAGTAAATAGAGTTTGAAAACAAGTAGAAAGCTAAAGTAGCGAATTTTATGCAGTCAGCCAAAGAGTTACTATCATAGCATGAAGGTAAATTGTTGCAAATAAAATATGGATTCCTGAACTTTAATTGTGTAATAGTTAGAAGTACGCTGCAGTACTTAGCTCAGAACGAACCGCTTTATTTTGTTATACTAACAAAAATTATAAACATAACACTGACACATAATATGTTTATAACAAATATGAGCAAGTTAATCAAACATAAAACTTGCATGAGTTTTTCTGGAGGTTTTGGCCTTTAACAAACATCTATGCAACATTGTGCGGATTTCTTTAACTAAATTGCGACATTCACAGCACAGTGGAATTGAAATCGACTTAGAATTTAATTTAGATTGGTTGGCACCTAATGACGATAAACTGTGATAATTTTGGAAAATGCATTATTCAAAGCTCAGAAATATACTATTTGATAAAGGTACTATGGCTAGATTCACATGTCGCTGATGAACGTAACCAGTTTAGTTTAGTCAGGGCAGACTTATTTCAGGCTTCATATTGAGCTACTGACGCTCACTTTCGAGATCTCAGAATAACATTCATATGTCGGCATAGGTTAATAACCAGGTTACGGCAATTTAGGTGCTGTAAGTCATAGACCTTCTCTTTTTATACATGCCACGCAAATACGATTGCATTAATTTGTCGCATATGGTGACTTCTCACACTTATGGATTTATTTTAATCATATGTGAACAAAAAACTTAGAAGTGGCACAATTGCGCCATTTGTGCTCACATAATTTAGTGTTTTTAGCCCTCTGCAACATTCTACAATGGTTACGATATATTAAACGTAAGACTATAATAATAAATGCGACGAGTATAACAGATAAAATAACGAAAAATAAGCTCCTAGTTCAACTGAAACAAGCAATAAACTCACTATTAATTTTTAAAGATCTTAATTTTTGTATCTTTAAACGTTGTCTGATAGCTGTTCAACGGTACTCGTCCAAAAAGTGTTTAAGCAAGGCTATAGCATCGATTAAGCTAGAAGTGTAATAGGGCGAGCGCCATAATCACGTGGAAAATTTTAGCAAACATTGGGTTAAAATTGGCAAAAATAGGAGAAATTTTTTCGGCCGAGCATCCATACCTCTAAGCCGACAGGTTTCCGACACCCACAGTTAAGCCATTCAACCTTCTTTTTAATTTGATGGCTACAAGTGTGATGGTCTAAAACGCTAGTGGACTCCTGATGGCCAAAAGCTGGACTCAAATGGCGCCGATTTTATGATAATTTGGGCAGATAACTGAAGCAGTGCTAGTGCAAAACTAGGCGCTCCCCCTTACCCTACTATGCGTCGAACAAAAGTGGCGGAGATGAAACAATCTAC
This sequence comes from Trileptium ribeirensis, assembly GCA_030248225.1. NCBI lineage: Eukaryota > Metazoa > Nematoda > Enoplea > Enoplida > Thoracostomopsidae > Trileptium > Trileptium ribeirensis. The sequence continues at coordinate 37,269 of JASANE010026151.1, forward strand.
TGATGATCTACAGTTACACAAAAAACAGATTTTTAGCGCAAATGAGCGTACTTTATTTAAACTCCGCTTGCATCGGTTCCCAAAATAAAACATTTTACAAAATGTACACGACTGTATTTGGTTTCTGCTGGTAAACTATATGTACGGGTGAACCCTAATTTAATGTTTTCGTAAACTAAGCACAAACAAAGTCAAGCCTAGCTTCATTATTATCCAACAAAGATTTGAGAACGTCAAAGGAAAATCCGGAATTTATAGTTGAATATCGTTTAGCGTTATCACGAGGTGTGGGGTTACATCAGGCATGATTTTATGTCCAGCCAAATAGAAATCAGCTGCAATTAACTGTCCTGCAATTTTTGACGCCAGAGTTACACTCTGTTATGTATTGTGTAGTGCACCGTTTTTAACAGATATGCTCACAAAATGTCCAAAGGACGTTCATAAACAATAATCAGTAAACGATAAACAAAAGTAAATAGACTAATTTGTGGACCAAAATGTATAATGTTTTACGTTATTTGTGTGCACCGTGACTAGTATTATAGGGGATTTTAACAGAAAGAATAGAAGACTTTGATTTTATCATCAGCGCACTATAAATAATAGCCCAAAAACACAATAATATACTAGATATAATTATAAAGAGTATGGGCAAGAGCTCCAACGCTAATTAAGACGAGGCAATTCCCAAGCAGTCCAGCGCGGAACAAAGCAGCGCAACGCAACAAACGATAGGCGGAACAAACAGCTATCCAACGCCAAAACGACACAGACAACGGAAAAACAACAGGAAAACACAGCGCGGAACAAACACCCAGCGCGGAACAAACACAGCGCGAACAAACACCAGCGCAACAAACACCAGCGCGAACAAACAGCCAGCGAAACAACCAGCCCAGCGCGAAATTAAACAGGCAGCGCGAAACAAACAGCTAAACGCGAAAACAAAGCAGTCCAGCGAAACAAAGCAGTTCCAGCGCGAAATTAAACAGTGCAGCGCGAAACAAAGCAGCTCCAGCGCGAAACAAAGCAGCAGCGCGAAACAAAGCAGTTCCAGCGCGTAAACAAAGCAGTTCCAGCGCGAAACAAATTTCAGTCCAGCGAAACAAACGCAGCCACGCGAAATTAAACAGTCTGCAGCGCGAAATCCAAAGCAGCTTCCAACGCGAAAACAAGCAGTCAGCGCGAAACAAAGCAGTTCCAGCGCCACAATACAGTTCCAGCGCGAAACAAATGCAGTCTCCAGCGAAACAAAAGCAGCTTCCAGCGCGAAACAAATTCAACCTTGAAACAAACACAGCGCGAAACAAACATTCCAGCGCAAACAAACAGCAGTTCCAGCGCGAAACAAACAGCTTCCACGCCAAATAAATCCAGCGCGCAATACAAACTGCAGTGCAGCGCGAAACAACGCGAAACAAACATCCTGCGAAACAAACATCACGCTAATAAACATCCAGCGCGAAACAAAACACGCCAGCGAAACAAACAACGCGAAACCCACACACACAGCGCGAAATACAACACCCGCCAACCCGAACCAAACCACCACCGCAACCCCACAACCACACAAAACACAAAACAAACACCACACCCACACAAACAACAACAACACACCCACACAAAATAATATTCCATGTAGTTATATCACATTCACGGAAACAAAGTCATAACGGAATTATGTTCCAGCTATCGAACACTAAATACAGGCTCAATTTAGGTGCACAATCAGGATATTACGTAGCTTATCGTGGTATAAAAAGCAGTTTTCGGAACAAAAGGCAACCGCCGTCAAATATGATTAAAGTTCACAAGAATCGTTTGAACTCTCGGTATGGTAATTGTTGTATCTGCATATTCCAGCACACGTTATCCATGTTTTAGCAAGTGTGTCGTCGTTGACTTTGTCACCTTTCCTTCCCACAACTATGGAACGCAAAGTTTTGTTGAATTTTAAAGCTAAACAAAAAATTGTTATATAATTCGGACAATGATATATATGAACATTGTTATACAATCAAACATGTTGGCACTATGATTTGGCGTGCTCCAGCGTAACCTGTAACATCACATATATGCTTATCGGCATATTGATATAGAATTATCTTGTGATACCCTTATACATATGCCGACACCTCTAAGATAAGGTGGTGTCTAGTCATGCTCATTGACAGTGCAGTAACAATATCGATCCAATAATATCGTAAAACAAAAAGATACTACAAAATCAGCTACAAGCATTTGGCATATCTAGAAAATTGGCTATTGTCGTTAATACTTTCCGCATAACAACTAGTCAAACAGTTATATTATCCGTTCGAAAGAAACAACGATGTGTTGAGAACATATGAACCACAAATGACATAAGCATCAACACAGTGTAATTTCATTATACCCATTGGGCAAAGGCAACAACCAATTTTTTTTAAAAAAATTGAGGATTTTGAGTGAAAAATTTGTAAAATTCCGCATCATTATTCACTTTATGCATAAAAATTTATGAGTGAGTAATCTCAAAGCGGGCCACCCAACCATTTCATTTTGTAATAATCGATGTCAAATTGCTAACTATTGTAACAGAAATAATGCTGAATTTCGCCCAGTTTTCCGCTAACTAAAATTATCAAATCCAACTGCCAGAAATTTAAATACCCAATGCATGCAAAGAATTTTAGCTATTTTGAGCTCGAAGAAAGTTTGATTTTTTAATGCTTGTCAAGTTTGCACATAGAGGCGTTCGCGAACAAACTGCAGTAGTACCATCATAAACCAAAGGTTAATGAAGCTAATGCCTCGGTGTTCGCGGACAAAACCCTATTAATTCAAATTCGACGAGATTTCGTTTACAACAATTTCAAGAAATTTTCTTCGAATTTTCGCAAATAAACTGGTCATATTCCACAGAGCAGTGCGCTGTCGTACAGCTTTTTCTCCGAATTTCAGAAGATTAAAAGCGTTCGGCAACAAAATTATGCTAATTATGATATTGGATATTTAGTTGAAAGATTTTAAGTAGTCATGCATTAAAATAACGGCGGTGACCAACTAATTTACCCCACAGATTTTAGGCAGTCGAGAAAAGCTATTTTCCGTTCAAGAATATGTGTGCAATTACGAAAACGAAATTTTGTCGTATTTAAATTAAAAAGTGTTTTGTCCGCAAACAATAAGATTGTTTCATTTATGAGTTCACAGGTCAATTTATCAATTTGTTCTTGAACAGAGACGAGTCCTATTTCAAAGGTAAGAAATATTACTAGACTGCTAGGTGTCACAATATCTGAGCTAGTGATGAACTAAATCGAAGTTCCCATTTGTTCATTAACAATGAATGTAAATTACACATCGTGTATTGCAAAATCAGATGGTTTACTGATATCCTAGGTTTAGTGGCGCATTATCTGACGCAATCTGCCACAAATTTGTAATCCACGGTTAAATTAGTAACAAAATTATTTTTAATAGTATATTCATTTATACTTATATAATTCAGTAAGCTATGTGCAGCAGTGGTACACACTTAAACTAAATTGTGACACGATATGATCCACTAATGACTCGTACTATGAAGTTTTGCTGATTTTGATAACATACCCCTTCGCCTTAAGATATTGACATGATGTTGAACAAGAAGGCTAGCTTGATACTCAAACTCAGACAGACATTCATTCGCTATTTCTTTAGTGCAACTAAGGAGGTCATATCCATTTGAAATCAGCTTTTCTACGCGCTTTTTGATAATTACTGAAGGCAGCGTCTTCATTTGACAACTATCATCTTTGAGCGCAGCATTGATGGACGCCTTTGCTACAGAATTTTAATTTGAAAAGTTGCGCAAATATTTGTCAAAAAAGCTCGACTTAATCGATTTAACATAACAGTAGGCTTTAAGTAAGCATTCAGATTTAACATATTTATTCAGATTCAGTAAGATTTAACATTCAGTAAGCACGAAGACGCACAATTAGTGCGTAGAGCCTCTTTTGGACCTGGTGGGCTTGAAAGTATAAAGTTATTGAAGCGAGCGGATTTTCCACTGATGGCGCTATGCGGAAAAATAGTGAAAATTTTCATTCATAACTCATTTCCGGATGGACATAATAGCGATGTCGGTGTGTCCTTGAGTTGAATACGAACAGCTCCAACCCCATCGTTGCGGGTCATAATGGCAACAAAACAGATTTCTAAGGAGTCTTAGCCAAATCTGACCATACTGGTACCGGGCCCAAGTTAAGTTATAACGCTATAAAAAGGCAGCGTCAAAGCGGGGGGTTCGGAGCGGGGGAGTCAGCCCCGATTTAGGCTCAGGTTTACTGTATGTCTCATATAAGAAGCTTAGATTAGGCTAAGATTAAGGCTTAGGCTTAGTATATAGAGAACGGCATAGCATGCATTTCATTTCGGCCCCAAAGGTTACATTGGCCCGTGAGTGTCATAACACATTTATGGATGGTTGTCTAACTCCAACAATACTTTCGGAAGACGTCTATCATAACAACACCAAATGTTACTAATTTTAAAAATCTGAACACGGAAAATCCATGAGAATTTTAAGACGACGCCGGGAATATAAATATGTTAAAAGCTGATCGATGTGAACTCTGTTCCAAACTAATGCGAGAATCTGAACGCGGTAAAAATCAGTGAAACTTTGAGACCACCATAATACAGGCTTCGTGTAGCGACGAATGGGGAAGGACGGGTCGACCTTTACTACCTACAAATAGGCCTAGGGTTTAATCTCCCTGGGGATCTTTGGTAATCATACCACATATAGCCACGTGTGCCAACAAAAGCGACTTTGCCGAACACCCTGGTGATGCTCCTCTACGGACAGCCAAGTTATTCGGTCCCGGGGAATTAAGCATCGCTTATAGCTTAAGGGTCGACGAGGTCGACTGTGTAGCTGGGTAATCCGCCAACGCAATTAAGAAGGGTTGTTGTTTTGGTTCGTTCAATTCGTAAAATTTTCAGTCTAGTGCAGTATATAATTTATCATGGAGAACTCATAAAAAATGATAGATTCATCAAAAGGATCAATCGTCTGGATAAAAGCTTTTGCTATACCACGTTATGCCTACTGAAGACAAAGAAAAGCTACTGACGACTGCGACCGTTGCTCAACTCTATTACTAACCATGGAAGCGAGAAATATTAAAGATTGAATCGTACGGCCAATGAACGATATTCATAGCCATTTTTTGGGACAAAATTAAATTATTGTCATATTTTTACATCCAGGTTTAAATAGTTCGAGTCACATTTGTGTTAATTGTCGTAACGTAATAAATCTTGAAGAATAGCAAAGGAAATGTCGTAGTCTTTCAGAGCAATTTGTGTCCCATATTTCCTCAGGGTTACTTGGGCCAATGTTAGAGACGTTTTTACTCTGTTCTTGTATTTGAAACTTACAACTTGTATAAGGTCAAATTCCACGTACAAGGAGCATAGTAATTATTACTGATCATGGGTCACGTGGTGTTGTTTTAGATGGCACATTATTTTAGCGCTATTATGATTGCTTGGCTCAATTTATTGTCACAACATTACTACTTATATATTGCAGTAAGTATGTTTTATGATATTTAGCTAGTATAAATCTTTTTTGTTGCGTGTCTAAAAAACTTTACTACTTAAATTAATGTGGGGTCGAGTAGGTTACCAGGGTTCACAGGGCCTAGTTTCCACAAATTTCGGGTTTTAAAATTCTTTTTCACTAAGTCAATTGTACGCGTCCCTAATTTTTAGTTCTCCTAAAATTTTAAATTTTATAAATTTTGTTTTACTTCCTAAACTATTTTGCATAATTTTGGCTTAAATTCATTGTGAGCTAACCTGTACTTAAAAGTTAATTTTATTTTATTCAGTCTTGGTTGATCTTGTAACAGAATATGGCCGGATTATGTGACATTGAGCTTACATGCACGGTTTTAGTATATTAACTGTTGTTTTTTAATTTATAGTTTAGCTAGTCAGGCAGTGTCAGCATCAGTGTATCAGCAGTGGGGTTAGTTTTTTTGTGCGGTGTGGTATTTGAAGGAGGAAGTATGCGACCTGAAATCTAAAGCTTTTATTCTAGTTCTTTTAACACTTATGGCTTGATCGGATCTAGTTTTACGCAAATTGTGTGTATGAGTGGTGTTGGAATTTTGCATGTTGTTGAATTATGGTTTTGAAAGAATACTGGAGTTAGGACTGGAGCTACAGAATTGAGTACTTAATTCGAGCTAATAGTTAGCTAGTGATGATAATATTCCCAATAAAAAGTCTAGGTGAATGTGGCTATAAGATTAATAGGAGCGGCAGGATAGCTTAACCTAAGTTAGTAATACGTTAAAAATATCGGCCCTCGAGTCGAGTGAGCAAGTCCAGGGCGAGAGTGTAGGTGGGTCTCGATAAATTAGTAGTGCTACTTGTGAAGTCTGGCAGCCAGCCGGGGTCGGCGGAGCAAGTAATACCAGTCTTGAGAAGGCAGGGCGAGTAAGGGGCGAGGAATCGATTACCCCCTCGAGTCGCCGTTAGATCCCACTTACTATTCTTGGCCAGCCAGCCGGGGGCCACGGATCTCCCCATACGAGCAGCCAGCCGGGGCTCGTGTGGAGTAAGAAACTTCAACTGCACAGTAGTCGACCGCTACCGTACAGTTTTAGTAACGTAGTTCGGCAGCCAGCCGGGGTCGGCTTGTTTAACATAACGGGCATTATTAGCGTAAATCTAAGGCTTAGGTTAAGGTAATCAAATACTCGCACGGTACGTCAGCCAGCCGGGGGCGTGTTGTGTCAACCCACAAGGGCTGTAATAGAGTAGTATATAACCTAATCTAAAATCACTATCGCTCAACCATACTTCTTAAACACTAGCTGTTATAACGTAAGGCTAAGAACTTTGACCCTAGTACTAGGTAGTCGTAACATAACCTAAACCGAAAAGTAATGGATATCGGGATAAGCAAGTGAAAGCTGAAACTAGTGGTCGAGCATTGTGTATGATCCGAGCGTCAGACGGCTAGTATTGAAGGCCAGGCTGTGCAAAAGTTGAAGGTCAGACTGCAGAAGTGAGAGTCGCCTGTGCAAGAGTGACCGGTGCAAGCTTAACGTGATCAAAAATTACGTACTAAAGAATAGTGCTGTGGCTTTTCGATACAAATGCTAAGAGCAGTGCTGTGATTTCAAGTACGGATATCTAAAAATATAGTTCTGCAAGTGATGTACGGGTATCGAACATCAGTGCCTTAATATTTTATGTCACTTTGTAATAAACATTCTTATGAGTGTCTGTTGCTCAACTATTTGGAACTGGATCAATTAAAGGCGAGCAAGGATTACGCCGCACCGCAAAATATAGGGCGAATACTGATCACAAAAAGCAGGACGCGCACCGCATAATTCGTCCCAGCGTCATTCTGCGGGCCACATCTCTGACCACACAATCTTCCGGTGACGAATCCTTAGCCGATAACCGTCATAAGGAAAAATAACCATCCAACCCCTACCCCCAACAAAACATCTTAAAATAACAATTAGGATGGAAGGACGGGGGTTGGGTTGGAGGATTGTTTTTATGACGGCTATCGGGAATTAAGTGGTGAAGTCATTCATCACCACAAGTTGTGGCGTTCGACATGTGGCCAGTAGAATTCCGATGGGGAATGACGTGGTCCGTATTCTTTGTGCGTGTGGCTGTTTATTTTTAAGCGATTCTCTTGAGCGCTGCGACGGGACCAGTTGTAATCACTCTGGTTTCATCTAGTTAACCACCAAATCCCCAAGTAAAATGTTTATTTAAAATGATTAGAACACAGACAGATAGGCACAATAGTTTAGTACCACCAGGTTTAGCTCACACCTTTGAAATCACCTATAAGTCTCATTCTATTTCTGGCTAGGTCACTATATACTCAAGGCTTAGTTCTTAAAGTCTGAACACCTGGATTTTATTTCGGAAATAATATTACTATAATTATTTAATACTGATATTAATGTACCTATATGTGATATAATCTAGTAGCAGCCCTTCACTTTACATCGCAGCAGATCCTTCTTTGGATCTCCAATCCAATAAATAAAATCAGAAATATCCAAACTCTTTGAGAATAACCCTACGGCCTTGTGCTAAGCACGCAGTTCTTTGCATGGAAATCAGTAAGAATAAACAAAAAGCATAATAGAAAATATAATAAACGTCGAGACCGCATTCTTTGCTCACCAAAATCGGTGAAGACAGATCAAGACTGACATTCGAAATAAAACAAAACTATGTATATATACTAGGTTAGCTAATAATAAGCATTAAACGAAAATATGTAAATTAGCTAATAATAATAATCGTAAGAATAGTAATTATTATAAAAATTTATAAATTTCCGGGTTTGGAAGGTTGGTGGGATGGGGGATATATAATATTAAAATTTGTGAAAAAGTTGGATTTATAGTTTTGGGATGCGGTTTTGGGTTATTTTGGGGTGGTTGGGTATGCTTGCGCCCGGGAACACCTTTTGTAGCCTGGGAAACCACCACCAGTACGGTTTGTAAGGGCTCACTTTGCTAAGTGGGGGTTATAGGCCAAAAACCACTCTAATTTTTAATTAATTTTTTTCGGGTTTTTAGTTTCCTTGATCACCTAGATAAACGGGTTCTCTCCAACAAGGGTTTTGGAGAAATTCCTATTGGATGGTGGTTTCCGGAAAGTTGCAAATGCATGAGTCATCAATCGCGTGATTGACGTAGCTCCTCTGCTATTGGCCCTTTATATTCCAGTTGATTTTAGTTTCTTTTCTGATCAGTTGTTTATTTGTCGTCGCCAAGTTGGTGCGCTTAGTTCGCGTTCTCTTTATATATATGTTTTATGTTTTCTTTATTTTTTAGTTGAGTAGTTACATGCAAACAATTGCGTGATTAGTCAGAACGTAGCGGAGATTGTCTGTTGCAGGGGTGATATCTTTTAATTTCCGTCTGTGCGTGTGTGTGATCGGCCATAACTCAGGAAGGCCTTAACCGATTTTCATAATCTTGGGCTCATTCGAACCGGCATAGCGATTTACCGTATACATCCCCGAGCGTTTTTTGATTTGGGGTCTGGTTCCGGGGTCAGGGGTCAAAATGTGAGTTTTTGGCCACATTTTACCCCATTTTAGTATCCTCCATGGAAGCAAGGTTATTTTCATCTTAAATTTCGTATTCTTTCTCTGGATGGTTTTATTTCATAATAAAATGATAAATGCCGATGCCTCGTTTTGTTTTTCTATTACGGCTCCGTTTCTGGATTTATGGGATTTGAGGTATATACGGGGGTATGGCGCCCCAATTATTCCTCGACACAAAATTTAAAAATTTGTTCCGACGTCTTGGGCGAATGATTAGTTTTATCTGGGGGTTTTCAAGCATGGGAAACTCATTGCCGGTGTTAGTTTTGTTCTGTGACCCATGGTTCTATGGGTACGGGGTATGACGCCCCAAGGTTCGGAGTCAGAGGGCAAAATAAAAGTTTTTTTACCCCTTTTTAGTACCCGTGACGGAAGCAAGATTATTTTTATCTTAACTTTGGAATTTTCTTCTTTGGTTAGGTTTATGTCATTGTAAAACGATGAATGATCATGCCTCGTTTATGTTTTTCGATTACGGCACCGGTTCATGGGGTTTGAGGCATGGCACCCCGTGGGTACTCGACCCAATATTCGAAAGTTTGTTCAGACGTCTTCGACGGCTGAAAAGTATTACTTTTGGGTTTTGGGGCATGACAAACTCATTGCTGGCGTTGATTTGGCTGTGCGATTTATGGTTCTATCGGTACGAGGGTATGGCGCCACAATGGTTCATTGATCCAAAATTTCTAATTTTACTGTTAGGCTGATAGCTTGCACTTGGTGGTTTTGGGGCATGGGAAACTTATTGCCGTGTTAGTTTTTTTCTAACTTGTGCGGTATTGTGTTATATCCACATATAGCATATCGACGTGTGTTATCGACAGCTGATTGGCTGTGCACGCAAAAGGCGTAGGTGTACCTATGCTTCACTACGTTCTGCAATCTCGATAGATTGACCAGTTGTGAAGATTTAGGGACTTTCTCAAAGGAGTTCCCTGATTTTCTGGTTTTAGCTTATGTCTTTGTGTTTCAAAGGACTTGCTGCTTCGATGAAGATTGGAGGAAGACCTATTTGGAAATAAGATCACATAGTACTTAAGAGAAACCATATATATTACGTGGTGTCATGAATGTAGTCCCTTACTGGTGTGTCATAGAAGCATAGAACCATCGTGTCGTCGAGAACTGGAACAACTTACCCAATCATACCCTCTCTCCCCATCTTCAAGCGTCGGCTCCACACACTGGATCATTTTTGCGATGTCTGAACGTCGTCTGCTGCTCTCTTTTTGCTGTTTCTAGGCATTGCTCTCAATTCTACTGCCAGTGTCGGTCACTGGCTCTTTCTGGTTAACAGCTCAATATGCCACAATCACACTGGTTCGAAAAGCTGTTGACGGATCAAGGTAGGTATAATGGCGTGACAGTACATAAGTACAGATGATAACGGCTTAAAGAATTAAACCTATAGTAATTATAAATTGGCATTAAATAATTTGTTAGTAATATATAAGTCAAATTTTAACCCAATTGCATTCAGGTTTTATTATTGCTGTAAATACTATATAAAAATTGCAAATATCTGTGTCAAAAATGCTGCGGAGTAATTCCTCTTCTGGAGTGGAGCTCGAGAAATGCCAGGATATCAATTGCTCTGTGAAGCTGATACAGGCTAGTGATAGTTATGTTAAATGTTCATTCTGTCAACGTATATATCATCGGACTTGTTTGGTTTGTCAGCAACTATGTATTCTGAATACCAAAAAGACAAGCAGGTTTCTTGGTTTTGCCGCCCATGTAAACCACGAGTTGATGATTTTTTATGGGTTTTTCAATTGCGTGCCGATCATCAAGCTCTGGAAAAAAAGTAACGGGGAATTGGAAAACTGGGTGGCACATATTGAAAAGGAAGACTTGGGAAACCGGGTTAGGTCGTTGGAGGAAAAAGTTGCAGTTGGTATCCACTATCTAGAGGGGATTGAGGACAGACTCTCGGTTCTAGAAGATAAATTGGTTTCATGCAATATTGGTAATGGGATAGGAGAGGTTTATGTCCGGGTTGTATCGCTGGAAAATAGAATGGGAACGGGGTTAACCTTAGGTGTCATGAATGGTCATGCCGGGAAACCCAACTCGGATCAAAGAGATGCAGTGGATGATACTTTGCTCGAATTGATTGATTTGAAATCTATTTTCGTGAATCCAACGTTATTTTATGCGGTGTATCAGAGGCTGAAACCAATCATTGTGCCGGCATCATCCAACGTGATATTGTCCTTGTTGTGAAATTTTGAGCTCTTTACAGATTAATCCTAAGTATTTGTTTATGAATCAAACTACGGATAGTGGTGATAGGCATGGAGTTGACGGTAGCAAGATATGCATCAATACAAAAAGCATGTTTCGGTTGGGTTCTCGTCTTCAAGTAAATGATGGTGTTGTAAGGTCTCGGCTTATTAAATTTGTATTGGGTAGCAAGCTGGAACGTGAGACAATACTGGCAAATGCTAGGTCACTTAGGAATACACAGTTTAAGCATATTTGGATCAAACCAGATTTAACCCATCGTCAACGTGAAATTGAAAAATCACTTCTCGCGCAAGCTCGTGTCAAGTCGAATAATACTAATCAGTACTTTGTGTATCATAGTAGTGTTTCGACGCAAACGTGATAGGCAGACCGGTGGCGGCTACTGTTAGTCAAGGTAATGCACGTTACATTTCGGTTATTACTGATTCGGGACACGGATGTGCGGGGGGGGGTCAATAGACCCAGTGCCACAATGTGACTCAAATGTAGACATTGTATTTCATTCTGCTGAAAAAACGAAAGTTTTAAATTGTTGTTTGGTTAATGCGCGGTCTATTGTAAACAAAGTTGATTTGTTTAAACTCTTCAATGACTTTGATATCGTTGGAGTGACTGCACCTTGGGCTCACTGTGATATAATTAACTCGGAACTAAGTATTCCTGGGTAAAATATGTATCGGTCTGATCGCCTGGGTGCGAGAGGTGGTGGTGTGTTGTTCATTCTCATTGCATTTGTTTCCTCTGCTATTCCGTCTGTTAATGAAAGGTATCCGGATATGGTGGGTTGTCGCATTGAAATGGGGGCTCAGTCATCTCTTGAAGTTTTTTGTGTTTATCGTTATGCGGAATCAAACAGATCAGCTCAACAACTTTTTCACATTATTCTAGGCTCTCCAAATTGGGGTGGGAGGCTAGCATTTTCGGTTCCATCTGGTTCAAAACAGGTGCCCTCCGGTTCATGCCCTCTGGCAAAATTTTGGGCTCCCCTCGGTTCACCGCCTCTGGGAAAATTTTTTAGTTTCCAATCGGTCCAAAGTGCAATAATTTTAATCTGAATTTAGTAAAATTCCATTCTGAAACCAAAAATTTCGCAAATTTTGTCAAAATTTGCTTCATAATCGGTTTTGTCTCCATAAAAAGCGCTTTGGCAGTGTTTCTGACACGATTTTTAACCGTTTTTCTGTTGGCAAAATCGGGCACCTCCCGATCCGGAACCGTTGGGGCCTCTGGTTCATGCTCCCTGGCAAAGTTTCCAGCGAATGGAGAGCACAGTTATTCAGAATCTTCGAGGCTTTAATTTCTCGCAACTGTTGGTCTTCGGTGATTTCAATTATCGTCAACTACGATGGGGTGGGTCTTCTTGGCCTCGTCGATGTGATGCATTTGTTAATGCGGTTGATGGTTGTAGTTTGATGCAGCATGTAAAAGAGTCAACCAGGGGGGAATAACATTCTAGACTTGGTTTTCTCAGGACAAGCGAATCAGGTTGCGGATATTGAGATATCTGCTCTCTGGAGTGTTGGCAACCACAGCTCTATTCATTTCGTTTTCAAGTGTCGGAACAGGTCATCTCCTGCGAAACGACAATCCAAGTATAGTGACTGGAGAAGAGCTCAATTGGATAGAATTAAAGGCTATCTGGTAAATTATTTCGTTAGTGAAGATTTTACTGACAAGCGTTGATAATGTTTAGCAGGGGATATTATTTGCGTATAACAGAGTTGTGCAACATTTTGTTCCATTGTCGCCACGATCGGCTAAACGGAGAAAACCTCCATGGGCTGATTTCTGAACTTTTAAAGCTATTAAGCGGCAGCAAAATCTCCATAGAAGCTATATGCGTCAGCGAACGTTTGCCTCATGCGAAAGGTATCGTTTATCGTGTTCGGTTATTACTGAAGAGGTCGATCGATCGGTGAGAAGATATAAAATGAGATTGATAGAAAACTTTAAAACAGACGTTAAATCGTTTTGGTCGTATTGTAATGGAAAAAATGAAGTGCAAAACTGAGGTTGGGCACCTTCTTACCCCAGAAGACAACCTCACTGCAAACGATAAGGAGATAGCTAATGAGCTTAATCGTCAAGTTGGTTCAAGGGTTACGTCTGAAAATTCCGTCACATTTTCGATGCTCGAAAAGGTCTGTAATGTGGAAGCGCCCCCCATTGTTTTTTCGGGCGGACGTGGTCGGCGAACAGGAAATACTCAAGTTGCGTAGAGGAGATTGCCCTGGACCAGACAGTTTATCCAACCACTTTATGATTTCTTGTGCCGAAGAGTTATGCCGTCCTTTGTCCAAATTATTCTCTCTATCTGTGGCTACTCAGTCGATTCCACACCAGTGGTGGCAATTCATAAAAGAGGATCTCAACGCGATCCGAATAAATATCGTCTAGTTTTTTGACTGCTTCTGCTTGCAAGTTAATGGAAAAATTTGTGCGTTCATCTCTGTTGGAGCATGCTCAATTTGAATAAACTAATGTCTCATAATGGATTCGTCGGTAAGCGATTATTCGAGTTGCAGTCGGTGCAGTACGTGGACTTTGTAAGCGATATTGTTGATTCAGGAGACTGCGTTGATGTGATTTATTTGGACTTTAGAAAAGCGTTTGACAAAGTGCAACACATAATATATATTATTTTCAAAACTATGGTCATATAACATAGGTCCGTGTTTTCTGGGTTGGATCGACAGTTTTTTTATCCAATCGAAGACAACCTGTAGTGGTCAATGGGGAAACATCAAGTTATGCATCTATTATTAGCGGTGTACCTCAGAGTAGCGTAATCGGCCCTATTTTGTTTGCATTGTACATTAGTGATATTGATTTTAATACAAGTGGCAAGATGTTTAAATTTGCCGACGACACAAAGATTGCTCGGTGCATGTATCGGGTCAATCCAGAGTTGGACATTGCAGGCATACAATTGAGCAAGTGTGCTATAAAATGGGATATGACGTTTAACACCTGCAAATTTGTTAGAGGACACTTTGGATTAAGGAATCCCAGAAATAGCTACACTGTTGACAGTATGGATATTCCAGCTGACGCGAGTATGGGGATCAGAGACTTGGGTGTGGTCATATCTGAAGATTTAAATGGTCCAAGCATTGTAATAAGGTTGCTTCGAAAGCACACAGTGTCATTGGTATTGTTAGACGCTCATTTAGATTTTTGGATCAGCAGGCAGTTGTCATGTTATATAAGGCGATAATACGACCCCTGGTCGATTACTGTACCCCCGCATGGTGCCCCTATCAAATTGCAAGTACAAACCGTTTCGAGTGTGTTCAGCGTAGAGTATCGCGATTTCTGCCGGAGTTGCGGAAACTTCCGTACGAGCACCGACTACATGTCCTGAAACTGCAGACTTTGGAGACCAGACGACGACGAGCTGATTTGTTGCCGGCGTATAAAATTATTCACGGATTAGTGGATTATGACGAAGATCGGCTAATCACTTTTGGCCTGCAAGGTCCGAGAGGCAATGGTCTGAAGCTTGTTGCCCGTCGAATTCCCTGTTTGGACGTAGGACGTTACCGTTTCTCGCTTCGGATGATCGGACCGTGGAATAAACTATCATCGGAAGCTGTTTTTGCACCAACGCTCATGGCGTTCAAACGACGCATCCAGGATTCAGTCCCTTCAAGTTGCTGAGAGAGGTTTCTGCGTTTTTCACATAATTTACAGCAACAAGTTGTCAAAACAATCCGTGGGAACCCACGGATTTGCCACGACTCGTGCCTTGTAGACAACAAGTGACGAGTGGTGGCGTACAAGGTCAACAAAATTTGGTTTGAGTCAGCCCGTGGAGTGAGATTGTGCGAGATTAGTAAAAACGATGGGGAACTTCTTGAGAATCCGGGGTGAGTGAGCAGGGCGAGGCATCAGGACCACCGGTCTTAAGTGTTTCAAAACTTTCTTAAAACTACCTTTTGCAATTCCTTCCGAGTGCTGTGGGTGAGTGACACAGAGTCCCAACTAGGTTGTTATGCTTCCGTCGCAACTTAATTCATCATAGCATAACCCTCTCGCATTCCTTTCGGGTGTGTGTTACATAAGCTAATAGGCCATAATGCCATAGGCCATAATGTAAAGCTGCTATTCCCAATCTCGATCTCATCCGGAAGTTTGATTAGATTGCAAGATAACATTTGAACAAATATTGAACATGTGAAAATGCGAAGCTACAAACCCGTGTGGAACCTGACTTAAAGCCTCTTGAGGCATGAATTCCGCTGAGGAAATTTATACCTATCGCGCCCCCACAGGCAATAGCGTAGCCAGGAATTATGAAAGGAGGGTTCGCGGCCCACAGTAAAGGGGTCGCGGTCAGAAATGTGAAAGCGGGGTCCAAAATTGGTATATACATTAACTACGCCATAAACAAGTAAAAATGCAGCTGTTGCCAAAATAGCTAACTTTAATACAAAAATGTGAAGTTTGGTCAAAAATATGGTTGAAAATAATTGTTTTATAGTGCGAGAAAGGCTAATTTTAGGCCCCCGCAACCCCCCCCTGGCTACGCCCTTGCCCACAGGGTTTGGCCATCTGACTATCTAACGTCGAACTCAGTACCCCATGGCAGGTTGTAACCGTAAAACCTTATACTGACCCAGTACCTGTGTGCATATATTGCCATTATCGTGACCAATGTTTTAACTTAATTGTTCGTGGATTTCTCTCGCATTATCTTACACCATAAGATTGTCAATGATCACCTTTTAGGGCATGATCATTTTTATCCACAGGCCGTAGCGCGGATGGCTAACTCGTCCGGCGTGACAAAACATTTAACATAACATAAAACTTAAACTGCTTAATTATATGCTTTATATTTTTGTTACATATATATTAGCTATAGAACAGCAGCAACGGTTTTAAGGCTGAGATGTTGTTAAGGCTTTGGTTAATTTTACGAATGGTTACATTTTCAAGGGTACGCAGTAACTCATCACTAGAATAACTGATATCTGGGGCACTATTTAACACGGAATAATGTTAGGTCTGCGCTTTGTTGCCACACATGTGTTGATGTTGGAAAACAGCGGAGTTTTAGACTTGTTGATTAAGGAGCGGTTTTTTAGTCTGTGCTGAAACACCTATATGCTTTGCTATCCTTGTTGTTAATTGACGGTTGGTACTGCCGACGTAGTCTGCTTCACAAGCAAAACAGGTGTACTTGTACATAAGAAAATATTTTATAGCATTCGGTATTTCATCCTTGAAATTAAAATAGCTCCTGGTTCTTGTACCGACTTCGAAGACTATTGTGATATTGTGGTGTGGAAAATATTTTTTGAACAGGCTCTTTAAACTGTTTTTGAGTTTTTGTGTAAAAATATCCACATAGGGTAATTTGATTGTGAAAGAAACTGGTTCCTGCTCATGTGGTTTAGCAATTTCATTCGAAATGGTTGTGGCTAAATTTGCCGTGGTGTTGGTTTTAGAATGTCACTTGTTCATACGTATATGATCGAATGGTATTGTCCATAAGTGTACTTCAGGTTTTTTCAAATTCATGCCGTGCTAAAATATGTTTTTTGAAATTTAGGTGTGTTTTGAAATTTACCTGTGTTTAATTAACCCGCCAATACCCTAGTTTAGCGTTACAGCGAAGGTATAGCAATGATAATTAACCGGCTGCTAGCAATTTTATATTAATGTATGCATTATTTATTTAAACAATGGACCAATCAGTTATATTTAGCACTGATTATTTCATATTTCAGAAATTATACATAGGTTCCTTGTTATAGTATAGGAATTTAAATAATTCTGAATAAGCACTCAGCGTTTAAAAATTTTTGTTTTTGTAGCGTTTTAATTAAACAGTTGAGGTGTGCTAAATTTTGTGTTTTTTGAAATTTCGCTGTGTTTTTGCACTAGGAAAAACACATAAATCCCTGGTCTACTTGAATAACCATTATTTGTGGAACATATTGCTCAGGAAACTAATTTCGTCATGTATCACTTGATAATTAGACCGTAGTTGAAAGGCCCGGTGTAAAAGGCAGTTGATTAGACGATTTTTATATCTAGGGTAGATGAACGAATCGAATTTTGTAAGTAGGCCAGTAAAGGTCTGTTTACGGTACGCGGTCCTAACAAAATTGTTGTGTCGGGTTATTTTGACATCTACAAATGCAATTTAGTCAATATTTTCCGTTTCTTTGGTGAATTTAATAGTGCTATGTTTACTGTTCAGAAAATCCAAGAAGTGTTCAGCCTGTTATTGGTTGTTAAACAAAGTGAAATTATCATCTACATATCGTTTGTAGATTTTGGGCCTGTAACTTAATGGGCAGTTTTCAAGCCATTTTGTTTCCGAAAAACACATGAAGGTGTTGGCCATGGTTAGTCCTAAGGGGGAGTACATGGCAACACCCTCTGTTCGTAAATAGTTTGGTTAAACACAAATTGGATTTCACGAAATTCTACGGAATAAAGAAACATAACTACGAAACGCAAATTAAAAATACTAATATCAAACTGGAGGTGGCACCAATATAGAACTGGAGGGGCCCACCAACACAGTTACATACGACACGTTGTATGTAACAAACATTTTATAGTATATATAGTTGGGTGCATTATTCTGTGAACGAGCAACAAGAGACCGATTAATTTGTGATGTCGGTACTACGTTAAATTTGTTCGCGAACATAGACAAATCACAAGCTGACAGCCATTAGATAACAGTTTTCGCAGCAAATTTAAAATCATTATAATTATGTTCGAAAACAAGGTGTAATTTTTGGTACTCGTTTTTGGTTTTGCCAATATTCAACGAAGGACAAATTCGGATCCAGGACGAAAAGCGGGCTCGAGTTATGCCAAACACGAGGGGGTTAGACGCAACAGTGGGGATTGATCTATCTATACCGACTGAGATATATTAGTGTAGTTAGCGTTGCCTCATGTGTTAACGGCTGGACAGGTCGAAGCTCCCAAGAGATGGTTGAGCTTTCCACGGGTAGGTAATAGGGAAATGCTAAAGCGGAGAAAACTTGGAAAGTATTGGGAAAGTTGGGGCGCTGTTATCAGTTGTCCTGGGTTAACGGGAAGGCGTACTGAGATCCGCCGGATATATTTGCGTATATCTCAATAGGACCAACGCAATGTTTGCTAATATGCTAAGAGCAGAAACAAAATTATTGAAATTTAATTTAATTTAACAGGCACAGCATATATTGGGTGGTCCTTTGACTTGGTACAGCGGGCCAATGAAGGGTCGGACAGAGACCCGTCGCATATTACCATGTATACTAGAATTGCTTGGTAGCACGATAAATAGCTAAGGATTTTCTAAAACAGACGAAAAATTGCTACAAATTACTGTATAATACGTGACATATAGTAAACACAAAACAAATCTCCCCATGGATACTCCGAATCCCCCGTCTCCAATCCGCCAGCGCCGAGCGTGCGAAAGTTTGTGAGACAAGTGCCAAAAATTCAGGACAGTTTGCTAAAATTAGCAAAAAACGATCAGTCTTTTAGCAAATATTGGGTAAAATTGAGAGAAATTGCGAAAAAATTTACTGAAATCGTAAAAACTATAACGATGCTATTTTACTTTGTCTCCAATCGCCTCCAATTACTAGACATAAGTTCGTTACATGTTGTGTCGTCGGAAACTTGAAATTATTGGTTTATATGGTTCTAAAAAATAGAAAGCTATACTACAATTTTCTGATCGTTGGCCAGAGACATTGCTAAATCCTACGTAAAGCCAGAAGTTACGTACTCGAGCAGAAATTTGTTGCATGGCGCACTTTATCGCGAATCATTATTCGCTTCCAGCACCCTACAAGACAACGACCTATTGTTTATGTTTAACTCTGCTCACTTAATTATGCTTGCTTACAGGTTAATAATTACACGCGGAAATACTACATTACACCAGCGGATTGTCGAGTCTGCTTTAGTAACCACTCTTAATATCTTAACTCATGCATTTGAATGCAATTCACATGGTATTGTGTTTATATGGCGCATATGGTATATATCGTTCACAAGTATATATTCAGTGTTTGCCTGAATGTAAAGAAACTTTCAGTATATAGATCTGTCAACATATGGAACTCACTCGGGTCAGACATCGTTTCTGCACCTACTTTCGCAATTTTCAAGCGCCGCTTGCATGTTTCGTCAGCATTGCCAGAGCTATGAATCCGTCCCGCTTCTGCCTCGCCTTTGTTCAATTTTAGAATCGCCACTTTCAATTTCACACTGCCGACTTCGATCGGCTGGTCACCGCCTCTACGTTTGCTTACATTAGTCTTGCTCTTGGTATTGCTTGCAGACATGACGGCGGTGGCGATGGAGGTACGATATATATCAGGGAATAACCAGAACGGAAATTTACCAGAACCGGAACCAGCATCCGGAACCGTCCATTTAAACCGGATCCGGAACATGGTCTATGAAACTTATATACGTATAGTAAAACAGATGAAAAAGACATGAAGGCACAGTCAATTTAAAATGTATTAAAATTGCTTTTACATTAAACTTAATGTATTATGATGACATTATTGTCTTTCTGAAACTTTGGAGACTGAGGAAGCTAATAATATTTATTTATCGATCAATATGTCGGTTTTTGGACACCAGAGCGGAAAATGCCTTCCACGATACACACTTGCGTATACTGCGTCAAACTGAATGCTTACAACATATGGAGCGTAGAATAAACTTTCGCTCTGTCTCTAGTCGCCTCCCTTTACTACACATGTGTTTGTTACATGTTTTTCTGTAGGAAACTTGAAATTATTGGTTTATATGATTCTAAGAGAAAATAATAGAAGGTAATTTTCTGATCAGTGGTCAGAGACACTGTTTACGCTAGCGTTGGGCAGCCAGTGCCCGTCGGGTAGATGATAATGATGATAATTTTTTAAAATAAGATAGCTGTAAACGAGACAAACTGTGATACTGCTCGCACAGTTTCAATAAATCAGTTCATTGCCAAGAATGCAGTTTCTGGCTGCGTTGCAGATAACGTTACTTTACTTCAATGTATACTGATTTACAAAGTTTACAAGCACAATGGCTGGTTCTTGACGCAATTTATGTTATCCAAGCTTATGCTAAGTACTTCTACGTAATCCATACACTGTTACCGAGTTGGACCAGTTTATATCGAACATACCCCGCAGACTTCTGAATGTGCAAAATAGCTGCTACAAGCATCGACCCGGGTTTGTTTTGTTAACATACTCCTGCACGTTAAGATGAAGCAAGATGCGCCCTACTTACGTTTCACATGGAAAATTGCTGAGTTAATGCTTTCTTTTGCTTGGTTGTGTTGGAACCTGATCTTTATATGCTAATCTGTCAATAACCGGCTCAATGGACAACATGCCCATAGCTGCTCGATTGCCCTCCAAAGGAGTGGAGACGCATTTATTCTAGTGGTAATTCTGCATGCCAAGTAATGTACTTTCATTAGCCTACGCATACAGCAGGAATAACCGGAACCGGACCAGCAACCTCAACCGAGTTTAAACCGGATCCGGAACCTGGTCTTGGAAAATGGAAACTTATATATAGTAAAACACATGAAGATAAAAATGAAGGTACAGTTGATTTAAAATGTAGTAAAATTACTTTTACATTAAACTTTATGTATTGCGATGACATTATTGTCTCTCTGAAATTTTGAAGAGATTGAGCGAGTTAATGTTTATTTATCGATCAGTCGCTTTTTGAACACCCAGTGCAAATACATGTCTTCCACTATGCAGCCTTGGGTAAATTGTGTCAAACTGAATGTGCGTAGAGTCAACAATTTGGTTCTGCCTCCTCCCGCCCCTTTACTGGACATACGTTTGTTACTTGTTATTACGTAGGAAATTTGAAATATTGGTTTATATGGTTCTAAAATAAAATAAGGTATACAATAAATTTATGGTCAGTGGTCACAGACAATGTTTAGGCTAGCGTTGATTAACCAATTCCCCTCAGCTAGATGATGATGTTGATGACTTTCTGATCAAAGTGCTAATAAATGAGATAAACTGTGAGTTCATTACAAAGAATACAGTTTCTAGCTGCGTTGCACATATATATATGTTACTTTACTCCAATATGGACTGATTTACAAAATTGAAAAGCGCACTGGCTGGTGCTTGACGCAATTTATGTTACCCAGTTACTTCTAAACTTATACCTAAGTACTTCAATACTTCTAAATAACCCATACTGTGTTACCGAGTTAGACCAGTTTAATTCTAACACCTGCGGCAGACTTCTGAACGGGTGAAATAGCTGCTACAATCATCGACTTGGCTTTGTTTTGTTAACAAACTCCTGCAGGGTCGAGATGAAAATTTTTTACTGAAATTATGTGTCCTACTTACGTTTCACAAACAATTCGCCTGTGTTAATCTGTACTTTTGTTTGGTTGTCTTGGAATTTAGTCGTTGTGTATATATTACATGTTTGGACCATAGATGTAGCAAAAATGTGGACAAAATTGTAAACAGTTTTTAAACCGGAATTCCGGTTCCGCTATGGTTTTTGCCTTTTGCCGGAACCACAACCGGAACCGGAATTCTGGCAAGAATGAGGAAACCCATTCTCCCCCTGGCCTATAGGTAAACAATTTTACCCTACTCCTCCAAACGGCGCAGCCATATAACCATGGAGGAACAATGGCCGTGTTATATAAGAAATGTACAAATTTCGGCCTCAAACCCCAACTGCACACTCACGTTCTTTTATATAAAAAAACAGTTTGATAGCCTTGTTAAAAGGCATGAGATAATTCTAAGCAAGTTTCAAGTTCCAAGTTAAGTCCCGTGTACTTAACATGCTCTTTTGGAATCAGAGCAGTACCATCTAATCTAATATCACACCAAGCGACCATCGTATGATTAACCCTTCGTCATGGAAAATTACACATACAAATAAATGCTTTTACTAATGTATGCCCAATACTCAGTCACAATATACGGTAAAATAATTGGGGACTTCCGCCCATGCACTCATGTGATTTAATAAATATCTGCATTAATGCAGTAACCAAGAAACAGGATGATTTACCTTTAGCAAATGTTACAACTGTCGATTTCTAATTTGGCGCGTTTTCCGACATATCTTACTGGAAGTATCAACTGTTGCTATGTGTACATGATTTTTAAGCAACGGTTAACATTGCCTACAAAAGGAACCAACATGTAGATGTTTTCGTCTAACTTAAGAAACTACAGGGGCTACTTTCTGTATAACTAATGTTTGATATTATATAGGATAAACTTAGCAATAATAAAACCTAATATACTTACTGGCAACTATCGTTCCCCACCACGGGAGGTCAACGTTGCAGTGTATCCAATCTAAGGCTAGCTGAATCCATCCGACCGGTGTAAATGGTGAGCCTAATCCAAGGGATTGGATTGAACCAGCAACCTAGATAAACTACACGTGCAAAAATTCATTTAAATGATGTAATATCTAATGCAAAATATTCAAACAATGACACAACCCAGAAAAGCAATATTATTTGATTACATATCTCATGACTAAATTAAAACTATACGCAGTTATCGGATTATTACTATGACAATTGGTAGTTTCCTAGGAAATTCTTTCCGCCCGGAAATAGTTTCCTAGAAAATTTTTTCCGCCAGGAAATAGTTTCCTAGGAAATTTTTTCCGCCCGGAAATAGTTTCCTAGGAAATTTTTTCCGCCCGGAAATAGTTTCCTAGGAAATCTTTTCCGCCCGGAAATAGTTTCTTTTCCGCCCGGAAATAGATTCCTAGGAAATTTTTTATTTTTTCCGCCCGGAAATAGTTTCCTAGGAAATTCGCCCGGCCGCTCCGCGGTTTTTTCCGCCCGCTTTCTTTTTTCCGCCCGTAAATAGATTCCTAGGAAATTTTTTATTTTTTCCGCCCGGAAATAGTTTCCTAGGAAATTTTTTCCGCCCGGAAATAGTTTCCTAGGAAATTTTTTCCGCCCGGAAATAGTTTCCTAGGAAATTTTCTCTCCCTTAGCATTTCTCCCAGGAAGTTTTCCCGCCGGAGAGCTCCCCCCAGGACTTCTCCCGCCGGACAGTTTTTTGGAATTCCGCCCGGAAATAGTTCCAGGGGAATTCTCCGGCGAAAAACAGCTCTCGAGGAAATTTTTTCCGCCGGGTTCCTGAGGAAATTTTTTCCGCCCGGAAATAGTTTCCTAGGAAATTTTTTCCGCCCGGAAATAGTTTCCTAGGAATTTTTTTGTCGCAATAACCTCCAGGAAATTTTTTCCGCCCGGAAAATATTTCAATTTTTTCCGCCCGGAAATAGTTTCCTAGGAAATTTTTTCCGCCCGGAAATAGTTTCCTAGGAAATTTTTTCCGCCCGGAAATAGTTTCCTAGGAAATTTTTCCGCCCGGAAATAGTTTCCTAGGAAATTTTTTCGGCCCGGAAATAGTTTTTAGGAAATTTTTTCACCGCGAAATAGTTAGTTCAGGAAATTTTTCTGCCTGTAACAGTTCTGAGGAACAAATTTTTCCGCCCGGAAATAGTTTCCTAGGAAATTTTTTCCGCTTTTCCGGAAATAGTTTCCTAAATAATTTTTTCCGCCCGGAAATAGTTTCCCAGGAAATTTTTTCCGCCCGGGAAATAGTTTCCTAGGGTTCCCAATGTTCCTAGGAATTTTCCGCCCAAACAGCTTCTGAAACCTTTTGCCCGGAAACCAGCAGGAACCTGTGCAATGTTAGGAAATTTTTTCCGCCCGGAAATAGTTTCCTAGGAAATTTTTTCCGCCCGGAAATAGTTTTCTAGGAAATTTTTTCCGCCCGGAAATAGTTTCCTAGGAAATTTTTTCCGCCCGGAAATAGTTCCGAGGAAATTTTTTCCGCCCGGAAATAGTTTCCCAGGCAATTTTTCCGCCCGGAACAGTTTATTTTCCGCCCGGAAATAGTTTCCTTGGAAATTTTTTCCGCCCGGAAATAGTTTCTGATTTTTCCCCCTAGGAAATTTTTTCCGCCCGGAAATAGTTTCCTAGGAAATTTTTTCCGCCCGGAAATAGTTTCCTAGGAAATTTTTTCCTCCCGGAAAAGTTTTCTCGGGAATTTTTCCGCCCGGAGCATTTTTTCCTAGGATTTTTTTCCGCCCGGAAATAGTTTCCTAAAACTTTATCCGCCCGGAAATAGTTTCCTAGGAAATTTTTTCCGCCCGGAAATAGTTTCCTAGGAAATTTTTTCCGCCCGGAAATAGTTTCCTAGGAAATTTTTTCCGCCCGGAAATAGTTTCCTAGGAAATTTTTTCCGCCCGGAAATAGTTTCCTAGGAAATTTTTTCCGCCCGGAAATAGTTTCCTAGGAAATTTTTTCCGCCCGGAAATAGTTTCCTAGGAAATTTTTTCCGCCCGGAAATAGTTTCCTAGGAAATTTTTTCCGCCCGGAAATAGTTTCCTAGGAAATTTTTTCCGCCCGGAAATAGTTTCCTAGGAAATTTTTTCAGCGGTGAAATAGTTTCCTAGGAAATTTTTTCCGCCCGGAAATAGTTTCCTAGGAAATTTTTTCCGCCCGGAAATAGTTTCCTAGGAAATTTTTTCCGCCCGGAAATAGTTTCCTAGGAAATTTTTTCCGCCCGGAAATAGTTTCCTAGGAAATTTTTTCCGCCCGGAAATAGTTTCCTAGGAAATTTTTTCCGCTCGGAAATAGTTTCCTAGGAAATTTTTTCCGCCCGGAAATAGTTCCCTATAAATTCGATACCGATGAAAAACCCTTGAGCGCCGCGATTCTATATATTTACAATTACAGCTAATGTTTGAAGTCACCAAAAGCGATGAAAACAAGCAAGACTCCGAACATCTCTGACTGCGACATTTTGACCACACCCGGCTCCTTCTACCAACTTTCACGGGGGAAGAGTTGGAATTCGGTTTCCTCATAGTAATTTCACAAGTAGAGATTTCAAGTTTCCATTTGAGCTGCAAATTTGAGTTGTGGAAGCTATAAGAAAAAATTGACAAACTGATAGTCTTAAAGCATGACCATACGAAAAATAAGAATTCTTCGTTAACACTCAGAAGTCAATAAATTTTATATACATAACGACTGCTGGAGGCACACATGTACACAATAACTTAAAAACGCCAATCCCACCTGAGCTACGGTGAAAGCTGGATCTGGCAGCGGTATTGCGGGAATATCAGGTATCATACCGACATCAATGGACTGTGGTGTCGTCTAGAACAAACACAAATCACAATGTAGTTAATTTTGTCTTCTTATTATTTACACGTATCAATCAATATTGCTAGCAAACTATAACATAAGCTGTAGGATCCGTAATAGTCCAGCGAATATTAAACACAGCATTGCTTAAATTTTATTACTTTTTTGTGAAATACAGAACACTTTCAATATCAAAATATGTCAACGCAGTAAGATACCACAGCTTTAACGTCCTGTTATAAATTAGCTTTAGCATCACTGTAAGAACTAAGCATGAAACTCGAGGTTTCGTCACAAGTTCAGTAGAAGACAATAAAAGTGGACAGTTCGCAGTGAAACGATGACATTTCAAGTTAGCTTTATATACATCTCGTTAATTAACCACTAATAAAGCTTGACTAACGTATCGTGTAAACGACAAAACATTATTGATGTGATACCTCTATAAATTATTAACGACGACGCTGCTCTTAACTTATTAATTGTACTACAAAAACTTAATTATTCAGAGCATTGATGTAGGCTATGTACCACTATTTCTCGTAACGTTGACGAGTAACGAACGGAAAAGTACGGATGGATTGTCCGGCTTTCGGATATTGAATATTTCTCCGTCGACAAACAACCTGTAGATACAGCTAACAAAGAGGTATGACGCTTAGATCTTGTATGCAGCAACCTAAAAGTGATATAATAAATCAGCTGGTATGGAATATATACTACCTTTGCAAAATACGACCGGCCTATTTTTTTAAATTCCAACCCATATAAGCAAAGACCAAAAGCAGGACGATAGGACGTCAGTCACATCCTCCATAAATGTAGGAATGATGATCGCAGCCTTTGTTTATTTCCAGCTTGCTCCCAAATTTGCAATTTTTTGAGGAATACGCTTGTGCATTTACGCAATGGGAACTGTCAAACACGCTATGCAACACGAAAACCCGATTTTTAAACAACACTCTAAATTTGACATAGAAACAATGGATTGTGATTTAGAAATGAATATCATAGTGGTAGGAATTATGGTTTTGTGCTAGCCACATTCAAAATCGCTCTACGAAATTTGCCCTTGATTTTGCACTTGATCAAGCGAACAATAAATCTTTGTATATATACCACAGTCGCCACCAGATAAAAGCTCAAAAGCAAATCATTTTTTATAATTTCTCAATATCTGACTCTTATAATACAAATAGTTTAAAATCTAGGCATCGTTTCTACACCATCAACTAAAGAATCTAGATTTAATCTAGAATTAGATTTTTGGTTCCAGTAACCGTGTGCACTTATATTCATCGATAACCAAAACATATGCCAATTTTATTTAAAAAATAAATTCTTAACATTGTTTTCCAAAAAGTGCAGCATTCTTACTTATAATACTGGATTTTCCAATTTGGGAGGGGTGATTTGGGGGGCCTTGGCATTTCCAAGTGACCAATGCAAAATCTGGCTTCCCCTGGTTTGTCGCCTATTAGAAAACTATTTTTTATTTCCACTGGTACAAGCACCCCAATGGCAAAATATTTGAAATTCCGCCATGAAGCCAAAAAATTTCGTAATTTTTTTTTCAAAATCGCTTATCATTTTTACATCTGCATTTGACTTGTTAAGCACACAGCTTATTGAAATAATACACAAGAAATGTGCCTCATATTTCAACTAATTTTATACTTGCCATATACAATACATTAACTTGCATCAAGTTTTGGGTTATCACAGGCCGAAAGCTTTGAAAAGACCAAGGCGTCACCCCAATGAATTTACGGCATTTAAGGGCCTAGAGACCTCAAATTTTTGAAAAACCTGCAGGCCGTGACCTTACCGCTATCGGTCTGTATTTTCATTTATGAAAACCTAGACATATTTGAGATATCACCGGATAAAATTTCTAGACAGAATTTTGCTGCTTTAACTTCATTCTATCTATCACGTCTTCAAGTGCGCTGTTCTAAATTTTGGCAAAAAGAACCCGCACGTCGAATATTCAATGTCTGGACAACAAATTAATAGTAGTCAATGCGAACGATACCTTGGAATACAGCTTTCTACTTGTCTGAATAACACAAGTCACTGTCAAAACCTTGCTTCCGAAAGTCATGCTCTCATCAGCTTATTATCCAGAACCTTTGGAGTAATGGAAAAGTCCATTTTTCTTCCTATATATCGTTCTCCCATTCGCGCTAATCTAGAATACTGCAGTCCTGTATGGTCACCCTTTCTGCAGAAAGCCATCATATTATTAGAGAAAGTACAACAACGAGCAACCCGGCTTGTGAAAGGTACCCATCATCTAAACTACGTTGATCGTTTCCGATACCTACAGCTTCAAACGCTACAGACCAGACGCCATCGCGCTGATCTCATCATGGTTTATCAGTTACTGCACGGGCTAATCGATTATCAATGGGATACGCTGTTCACACTGGCCACGTATAATACACGTGGTCATCATCTAACGCTTCAGCGACCCGCTTCCAGATTGAATAGCCAACATACCAGTTTTGCATCCAGAGTGATACGTTCATGGAACGCTCTCCCAGCGTATGTCGTTTCTACCCCTCACTGAACGCTTTCAAACATAGGTTACATGTCTCTGGGGCACTCGACGAGCTATGATGTCTGTCGTCTCTGCCGATTTTTCACTTACAGGATGTCGATTTTTCATCTCCTGTGGAAGGAGATTCTCCGACCATAGACACCTCTCAACGAAGGCAACTTCAATTGGCTACAAATCGTCTATGGTGCTGGTACAAACAAAGAAAGGTACGAACGTCTCCTCATACAGCCTGCAAGCCCGCAATAATTTGTTTTTCAAATTATTTTAGTTTTTGTGCAAAACGTATCCAAAAACCAAAACTGCCTACATAACATATCCTGGATAGCTGTTACATTTGACTTCCCATGGTGGTGGACGGAGAATGCTCACCATACTCGGTCTAACTTCGGTTCGTAAGAAGACACTGATTGGCTCGTGCGCCGCCTCATTATTTTAGCACCCCAATCTCTTCCGCGAAACAATCGTGGTCACGAACTCTTTGTCTCGACGCTTTCCCTATAGATACGAGTGAAAGTGCTACGCTGAAAAACTAGATACTTACTCCCATACTAGTGTGGTTCTTGTTCACTTTAGGCTATGTAGAAGTGTCTATCGATGATAAATGATATGAAACTAGGAAGTAACATAACTAGTACCGATACTTTATATAGGTAAATGAAACATGTTAATGCCATCTCTTTAGAACGAAAAATAACGCCTACCTGAAACGCAAGCGCATAAAGTTGCAGCACTTCAAGCGCCACACAATGATAGCATTATAACTGGTGTTCATCTGGGCTCTCCAGCCGCTGAAAATTTTGCCAGGGGGCATGAACCAGAGGGCCCTTGATTCCGAAGCGGGGGCGCCTGATTTTCCCAAGAGAAAAACGGTCAAAAAATCGTGTCAGACACACTTTCAAAACGCTTTTGATGAAGAGAAAAAGCTATTTTGAAGCAACTTTTGACAAAATTTGCAAAGTTTTGGTTTCAGAACAGAATTTTAGTACAAATTTTGATCAAATTTTATGTACTTTGAACCGACTGGAAACAAGAAACTTTTCTGAGAGGCAGTGAACCGGGGAGAGTGCAATATTTTGCTAGGGGCATGAACCGGGGGGCACCTGTTCTGAACCAAAGAGAACCGAAAAATGCCAAGAGTCCCCACCTTCCCCCAATTTGAAAAGCCCAGTTCATCGTAAACTGGTACCTCGTACCTTGTCCCATACATACGGGCGAAAGTTAAGCTTAAAAACCGGATGCCTACTCACTGCCATACTAGTGTGGTTTTTGTTCATTTTAGGCACGTTTTCTTCATCGATAATACATGAAATGACACTAGGAAGTAACATAACTAGTAGCGATACTTAATATAACTGAAACATGTTGATGGCATCTCTTTAAAAAATAACGCCTACCTGAAACGCAAATGCGCAGAATTACAGCACTTCAAACGCCACACAGTGCTAACATAGCTGGTGTTCATAATAAACTGTCTGCAATACGCTGATCAATGTCGATAAAATAAATATTGCCCGAACGAAAGCACTTAAAAATCAAATATATAGTGCACTATTAACTATTTCGACACAGTCAACATACATGCTCATAATGGGTTATATACCCCCTAATGCTTGGACATCCTCTCAGCGCGAAACGTCGCCCTCCCCAGTAGGTCGTCCAACCCCCTCTACCGAGAGCGCAGGCTCCGAAGGCGTAGATAAAAGTCTGCGCATTTGCGTCATCCAACGTTTTATTCTATAACTTTTGTCAGAGGCATCAAATAAAAATGGATACAACCAAACAGAATCTTTTCAACGACAGTTATAATTTTGCTGTTTTGTACATTTATCAGATCAGCCGTTTTCGAGCAATGACCTAACGTTAAAGACACACCTAAAACGTGAAATTCCGATGCAGTATCTGAAGCGCAGCTAGGCGGTTTATACACGCAAACTATGCTGTGTTTATGGTTCACGTCCACAGCTACAATTTCCAGCTCTGAAAACTGATGCCTTATTGGATTAGTGGATTCAGCGAAAAAGACTTAATAAACAATGCAACCCCACCGCCTCTAGCAAAAGTACGATCCTTTCGGTAAACAATTTAATCTGACATGTTTATTAAACTGTAAAGAATTTTACTATGCAGCCAAACAACAATCTTATAGGTAATACTATGCATAACTGTTAAATTTGTCAAGTTTGTGTATTAGATCGACGTGACGCTGCTGCATTACGCACTTCCACAAACGTATTAATACCCATACGACCCCGGCCGTCGTGACGTCAAAGAGGACATATTGGGTTCAAATTTTTAATTTTCCTTTTTTAATTTGGGTCAGGCCCAAGAAATTACGGAGCTTAGCAAGCCGCAGGAGTGCTTCACAGGATGTGTTCTGACCCTGCCGGACGGGTTTGCTCACGTAGCCTAAGACTAAGAGGTACTACCTTTGAGGTCCCCATGGAGGTCGGCTCCGTCACATGCTCACAGGGCACAGAGACCGTACCGCTATTCCCTATCCTCGTTTAACGGGGAAGTGTGCTGAGTCGGTATTTGGATTGGATTAATTTTTCCCACCTTCCTGAACGATTAATTTATTTAGTCTGTGGCCCCCACTAGGGTCCGACAAATCCCTAGACGGTTGACGTCCTATTGGCGTGTGATTTCATATTCTGGGTGCTCAGCGCGAGTTTTCATTTTGCGGTAGCTTTTCCTTATTAGTCGCACAAGTCGTACTCACACGTAATATATTTAACACAGTTATGAAATCGGCGAGTCACGCTAAGGTTTGCTTCTTCAATGCGCGTGTCACACCTGAACGTGGGTCGTCGATAGGGGTGACAGATTTCAAATCCCTTTGAATATCTATCGGTACTAGGGTCAGCAAAGCACTTGGACACATTGGGTTTGATTGAGCATTTATGGATGAGTCAAAATCGGATATGGACATAAACATATTGTACGGCGAATCCAACAGTACAGTGCCACTAATATGGTACGCTATTAGGAGAATGAGCACGGTGATTCACGGGTAAGTTACGGAGTCATCGTTTTTTTCACGGAACTCTCACAGCTGCGTCAAATCACGGCGCGTACTGCTAAGCCTTTTCTAATGATAGCTGTGCTTACCTTACTTATTAAAAATGGGTCAAATCGAAAGCAAATGCCGGTAAGTAATACGGAGCGTACAACGGTTAGTTATCGATAAAAAGGCGTTGATAAATAAATGTGATGAAATAGCGATTGGATTAACATACGACAAAATGTTATAACAAAGGATTAATGATACATATCAGCATAACGGTAAGTTTGGGAGGTGATCATTGGTACGACTCCTGAATTTTCCTCTGGTACGACAATAGTACAATATCAGTATTTTTCCTACTCGCATACATACATACGTACGGTGACCATAGTATGACATAAAATTTTCAGCAGGTTGTAAGGACATAACTGGTTAATTTTGGTTCTAATTCGCTATAAAATCATTTCTCAAGCATGGTAACAAAACGGTAAAATTTGCCTTAGTCGAGGCTCATTTATGACCTAAACAACTACAAAATCGGACTTTTTTCTGGTCCCTAAACATGAGCTAGAGTAATGCTAGAAACGGTCGGGTGGACTTATCTTCTAAATCGCTTATGGGTCCCGGCAGACTGAGGTTGGGACCGAATTTCTAACTTTTCAGCTTTTCCTGATCCAAAATTATTATTAAAATTTACTAGGTGTGGTGTACATATGATTTGAGTAATATTCGGTTGGGTTTAACTCATAATTTTATCTAGCTTACTGCGGAGTTCCAAACGGACTCCCACGATGTTCACGAAAGAGTTGAAGGCGTTGCCTTTGCTTTCAACCTCCACGGATATGACAGACATAGGAAATAGCTCGGTGTTTTGCGGTAATTCTATCAAACGGTACTGCTCTGCAACTGGGTGCAGACCTACGAGCTTGCAGATGCATTGTGTACTAACGGAGTTTGATCAATTTGGGATAAAAGATCGTACTAATTCGGCGGTTTGCTTATCCGAGTCAACAAATGATTAAAGATTTGATTGATTCGTCCTATGACAGGTTTCCTTAAACTATGAGAAAAACGATACGCTTAAACGTGAGGTAGGCCACTACCGAAGTAATGAGCCTTTCTGGAGCATTCCTAATTTCTACGAGTTCGAACTGGCTAACAAACTTGGTTCGCTCTAATTTGATTTCCTGTACTAACTTAATACCTTAATTCAATTCCTTAACGTGGAAATTGTTATGAAAAGACCGGATCGTTTCTTATTGTTATTACGTAGAGGCGTAAACGTAGGGTGAGGGACAAGCTGGGGCGAGTCCCTGGTTTGTGACACAACCAATAAATACTATGAATTCAGTTAACTTCTGCCAATTGGGCGACTATACATTATCATTGTACACATTTCATGTCAACTTCCGGGCGTAGGGGCAAGGGTTAAGATCGCATTTATGTACCCATAAATTTGACTAAAACGAGAACTTTGTGTAGTGATGCCTCATAGGTCATCGGCACTATCCTAAAAATACTGTAGCTTAAGTTATTTTGCCTTGAAAACGGCTCTCAAAAATAGCTCTATTTGGTACTAAAATTGAATTAGCATTTCTAGCGTTTCCTACTCGCCAAAACGAGTCAATAAACGGATGCCATGGTTATCGCGACAACCGTAACAAATTTGTTGACTGAAATTTATTCCGTTTGTATCTTCAAATTGTTCGGATTCCTAATTTTCGACCGAGGTTTTGCATCCAATTCGGTAGGTGCTGGGGAAAACCTACAATTCTCAATATCAAACTAATCTATCAGCTCTTCTAAATGAATTTTTGCATAGAGACTGTGTTTAACCTTATTTATCGATTGACTAAGACCGGATCAACGGTCCTCACAAAAATTGATCCGTCGGGCCAAGACCCGATAGATCCGATATCGCGTCTAGCGACGTCGTCAATTTTGATATACAAACATTTTGCCACTGCCGTTGAATTTACCAACCCTGGTTAATTTAATATTTTCATTGCAGCGGCCGTATATCGGAGACTCGAGTCTCCGACAGCTTTCGTGCTGCATTGATGTGAATATACAGAGGCAAACAGAAATGTAAAAGCCAAAGCTAAATTTGGAAACTATATGCTCGAGCCAAACCAAAACCTACTATGAAAACTGAGCCAAACCAAAACCTACTATGAAAACTGAATGTACTTATATGGGAGGAAAGTCTGCAAATTCCGTGCGAAACCTGAGCGGCTTTTGCGCTGCTCGGGTTTAATTTTTTCATATTGAGTTTGCGATTGGTGTCCGGTAGCGGACACTCCTACGAAGAAAGGCGAGAGTTACAACGAAATTCCTGGAGAGAATTTTAAAATATTTCAATTTTATGTTTTTGGTGGGGACAGGCCCCTTCAAGGCCGTCAGGTTTGGGGTTCCGACGCAAAATCGATAAGTTTTAGAGTTGCATTCATGAGCAGACATTACTACGAAGAAACGGCCAAAGTTTTAGCAAAATTCCTGGAGTAGAACCTGAAATATTTCAATTTTCCTAATTTGGCGGGGGCAAGCCCCTTCAGGGTCGTCCGGTTTGGGATTCCAACGTGATAATCGGAGGTTTTAGATATTAAATCAGCAGCTCGAATCCTAGTCGAGATCCGGGTAAAATTATAACCAAATTGCTGGGGTAATTCTCTAGATATGCCAAATTTCCAATCTTATTGAGCTGTCTCGCTCACAGGACGTTGAGTCAGTATGTCTACTTGTGGTTCGACACAATTTTTCAGCGTGTGTACGATGCCTATAGCACTACTGCCTTATTATTAAAAAATTGACTGAGTTGCTGAGGTAACTTGGTCCCTACAACATCTGATTTTGTCCTAAGTTCCTACTTACAAAATATCAAAATAAGCGGACGAACTTGCGTCCAAAGAAACGATAAAACGAACAAAATCTTGAGTAAAATCCTTGATAAATACTTAACGAAAAATAATTTGACCACGGATGATTCGATGTTCTACTGTCAATTTCCAACTAAAATCTGTTTTGTTTAAGCTCGGTCGGCTCAAAGATTATATTTTCAAATCCTAACTCGACTCAGGGAATCATGTAAAATTAAGTCTTAACGCGGGTGTCGCGTTTTTTTATACCTTAATTCATCGACCGGGGGAGGTTCAGTATGACTTCGACCTTTCGATTAAATCAGACTAATATCTAAACATGGCTACGGGTCTGCGGGGCGAGCTAGGGCGGGCTAGACTATGGACAGGGAGCCCATGGAGGCTAAGCATTACTAGTAATTGGCATACGCTCTCGCTTCTACTGTACCTTAGTTACTTCTACGGAGTTAATCTAACTAGTTCCACTGACACTAGGTCCTTAAGCTAAACCTCCCTGTCCACACTTACCGAGTCGGATCCTTTGCGTCGACGTCCATCGCCCATCCATCCACACACACGACCAAAACGAAAAAGCCAAGAACAATTAATAAAACTCTAAGTAAAACGAAGGAATGATGAGCGCCAAAGCAAAACGACCGAACTCTGCGCTGTCGAAGTCAGACTGAACGCTGCAGAGCTAGTACAGCTCTGCTTAAATACTGAAAATTTTTAATTTTTGAAATTTTGAATTCTTGTCCGTTAAAGTGCCTTGTCAGCACTTTTGGGGCGATTTGACCACATATTCTAAACCTTAAAAGAAATATTCTTATCGGTCCGAATTTCGCTAAATTTCGGACCAAATTTCTATCAAAATCTTATACAATTTCAGTGATTTATGACCATTTTTATATTAACTCCTATAAATTAATATTAGCTTTATACCTGACTACTATCTTTAATATAACCGTTATTCCAACTTGTAGGGTAGAGCTTATTGACATATAAGCTTAAAATGTGGCGGTCCTACCAATTGATCTGCAACGTTAAAACGATATGCGATATGCATACCGCACTGTAGTTCAAACACGCCACGTATCTATATGCCATGACGAAAGGTCAGCATTTGGAATATCGTGAATCGCCTGAGAGCTTCTACATCATCCTCGGCTTTTAAATAAGACCCACTTCTGCAATGAAGCGATCGTTTGAATGAAGATAGTGTTCACTATTGTACGATGTCGTTCATAAGCGAGTTCTGCAGGCGAACAATGTATACAATGAGGGAGAGAGAATATCCTCTATCAACGTGTGAAACCTCTTTGGTTTCTAATTCGAAGTTATGGCCACGAGTGCCACCGTCAGCGATAAGAAGTCGGTAACATCCAAATCAAAATGTTGTGTAAAATATTATATAAATACCATTATTTTAAATACTGGGCAGCTGGGTCGGTGATTTCTTAACTACCAACCATTAAAATTCGATTTTAACTATTGATATTTTACAGGATGCCTGCCCAAATCTAATTCCGATTTCTCAACAATTTTCAAGAGTATTTTCATAATTTTCCCGGGATTTTTAAGTTTGTTTTGTTCCGTCATGATGAGACAACTCGTGTGTATTGAGAACTATACAGCGATTTTTCACAATATACGGAAATCATATCAAGCGAAGTCATATACATTCTGGTCTAGATTAGTTCAGCAGTCGTCGGCTTAAATAAGCTTTCAATTAATACCGAACAGAAAATATCATGAAGAAAAACTTTTTCTGATTTCTATCGTCTATTCACTAAAAATCTAAGACGCTGAACTATTCCAAAAAAAACTCCTTTGTCTTCTCAATTCCCAATCTTCGCGTACCAGCGTTTTTGGCTGCGCTGGGTTTGTATAAATTTTAAGTTATGAATTCAGCGAAAAACATAAAGATAGAGGCGGATATCGGCATAGTATATATAAAATATTGGGCAGTTGGATCCACGAATTACCGACCATAACATTGCCGATACGGCGGCCCAATATTTTGCATTATGCTGCGCCGACGTTCGCCTCTTCCTTCACGTTATTCGGCATTAATTAATGCTATCATAAAAACATACAAAAAGCAAGGTCACTAGTTGAAAAACTACAGCTTGCGTGGTTAAAACACTTAGCTATCTAAAAACTTTAAATTGACATTTCGTTACTTAGCTAAGTAATAATAAATCAATACAATAGGTCTACAGGATAAAGTTAAGTTAGGAATTCCTTTAACTCTTGGGCTTGGCAAACCCTTCGCTTAAACTGTATATATCAAAACAAAGATTCAGGGTGCTATTCCGCATCGCACCAGTCACTAGAAGCCGTGGTCTACCCGTGGAAAGTAGAACATTTTACCTGGGCCGACGGCCCAGCCGCCACCCCAAACTCCCCCGCACCAAAAACGCACAGAAAATTTTGGCAAAATCGCCCAAAAAGTGTGGTGGTAGGGATATTGAGACAACTCGACTGTTGAACGGTAATCCTCTGCAACCTGTGCTATAGGTGTTCAATGCCTGTTGGTCCAGGGTGGTTGGGTGGTGGCGGTGAATTGTCGAAATACAAAAGATCATATCTCACCCCTATTTTGCTGAATATTAACTAATTTTCCTCAGCTTTTGTTAAAATACTCTTCATTTTTATCAATTTGTGCGGACATTCGCCAAACGTTCCGCAATTATCGATTTTCGCTAAATTTCTAGCTCGTCTTCGGCACGGTAGAAACATGGAGGTTTTGAGAGGGAGGGCATGCGGGAAAAGGTAACTTTAGAGAAGTCATATCTTTACGGATATGCTCCTACCTCACTCCCCGTAAATACCTGTGTCATTATCGGCACCTACCGGCTGAATTCCACGATTATATTAATGTAAAGCCTCAGAAGGGCGTTTCCTTACTGTCATCGCTACCACGCGAACCGATTCAAGGTTTCTGAAGAATTATTTGTTAGACTGAAATCTTTTGCAATAAAATACAAAAAATGAGTTCATATCTTTTGCACATAGTAATCTTGGTTCAATACTATTAATATTGCGTAGCTGCTATGACTTGCCGCATATATCAAAAGAAATATTTCGACTAAACAGATGAAAAGTTGCTCGCACAGGGCAACAGACAGATTCATATCATTTGTATGTATAACCAGTTCTACACTTTACAGACTGTTATATTGACGGAATGTGAGATTGTGTTTTTGCTATGTATCATATGGCCCGTATATGAATAGACAAAATCGTAGCGTCAGTTTCCATATGGGCTCACACATTAGGGTTCAATTGTATTGTAACAAATTTACAGTCTAATAAAAAGCTCACTCTTTACTCTGATATGCACAGATATACAATCATACATTAAAAAATTCTACACTGTTTGTAAGAGCCTTGTATAAATCAGCCATTGAACAGTAAGGTGTGCTTATAATAGATGTTAAGACGCAGAGGCCCGAAATTGAAAGCAATAGTAAGTTGTTTCTCTATTAAATAAATGTGAATGTCTCCACATTGCAATCATATATTCCGATACGCCAAGGTGTAGATGATAAATCCTTAAATTTGAATACTTTCTAAATCTACACATTTTAAATGACACACAAATTGCTTTTTTAAATTTGTACGTTTCCGGGACTCGACCAGTTACAAACGTATGCCATGAATTGAAATAGAAACCAAAGTTGTAACCACCCAGGAATCGAAGACGATTAGCTGTTTACTGAGAAGTGAACAGTGACAGTGTAAGAGTCGGGGAAAGTGTCGTGAAATATTAACACACGGAAATAAAAATGACAAAGTTGCTCACCAGGGCATCCCATGACAAGATATAGCTGCCGTTGTGGTTTGATGAAGTCCATTTGGACGTTCGGCACGCATTCGCATCAGTGGTCGGATCATACTTTCTTTGAGAAAATCAAATCGTTTCATGGCGGTGCCGGACGTAACAGCGGGTAAGTCACGCTGGCGTTCTGTGAACAGAACGTGAGCATTGATACAAGCTATGTCCAGAAAATTGCAAAACATTGCGACGGGCCAACGTCGGGACCGTCGATAGCACGAATAATTTCGAACCTTGTGATCAAGAGAATCGACTCCTGATTTCGTCGAATTGTAATATAAAATGGCTTCAGGTTTTCCGTTCCCCTCATCCCCAACCGAATGATGTAAAGTTGTCAAGACTAAAACCGTTCTTCTGCGTGTGGCACGATAAGAAACCAATGTGAGTTTTTCCCGAAATGCATATAATGAAGAACCAACATTACGACCCGCCCGCTTTCCTACCCCTGGAAGCAGAGCGCATGGTAAATCTCGACGGTTTAGCATGATAGTACCAACCAGTGTTAATTTTTTGGAAACAAAAATTGACCTAGGCTCAACCTCGTGAAGTACCTGTCGGTGGTAATATTTCTTCCCGATCCAAACAAAGGCTCAACCAACTATGTGACGACCTTATATACGAGCCCGTGTTCTACAGATTCTCCGTCGCGGCCAAGGTATAGTAGCGGTAAGTTGTAGCAGTAATGTGTTTCAGAGTCCGCTGCAACCCAGAGCTTTAGACCACATTTTCCTGGTTTTTGCGGCATAAATTGCCTGAATCCACAACGCCCACGAAACTTTACCAGCTGTTCATCCATTGTAACGCAGTCGCCCGGAGTGTAAAGTTTCCTGCAACAGTCTGACAAAATGAAAAAAGTTCACGCATTGGTGAGAGCCTGTCGTTTCGGCGACGCTCTTGACGAGTGTCAGCGTCGTCAAACCGGATGAATCGTGCAAGCAGTTTGAATCGATCGCGAGACATCTTTGCGCGAAAATGCGGAAGTTGGGTTGGTTCCCAAAGATATTGAATGTCAGATTTGTTGAGCTTATAAGCGCCTTGTAGCAAAAGAAGACCAATGTACGCCTCTATTTCTTCTTGTAAGAATACACTGTTCAGTCCAAAACGCCGAACGTGAGCTCCGTTTGGATGATCAAGACAATATTGTTTGTATTTCTGGTTAGCATACAGCAATACAGTCTATACCATTATTGGTGGAAAACATAGATCAAATGCGTCTCGTGGATGAGATAAACTATTTGGAACGAGCGAGGTGGGTCCCGGCTTTTTACGAATAATATTTTCTGCCGATGTTTGGCCGCGCTGACTTGGTGGTTCACTTGACCGCTGGACCGTAGGGGTTTTCGTTTGGTAAATACTTGCATCGGGTTGTTCAACATCTCCAGTACTGTCCCCAGTGGCATCTTCAACTTTGTAATCGCTATTATCAGAAGAAGGTTGATACTCGTCCGAATCACTATCCTCTATTTCAAGCTGACCCGCTGCAAATTCGTCATTATCGTTATCTGACGCGTCATCGGCAAAATTATCATCTGCTGCATTAGAATCTGCATCATAGCTATAGCAACGAGTTCCATAGCTTGTTGTAATGTATACTGCTTTGACATATTTTACTGATTGTAGCAAATGGTGTATTATTATTAGTGAGTATAAATCTGAAATATTTGTTGAAAAAATTACGCAAGTACCGCAAAATTCGGCTATAATTCTAAAAAACCAAACTGGGGCCGCGCAGGCCCCACCTCAGTCCTGGGAGTAGTATAAATTTTGCTGCAATTGTTGCGTAATTTTTTCACTCTTTTAAAGACTGAGGGGGCCTGTGAAGCCCTTTCTCTTCAAGCATGGGTATAACACATTATGTCAGTCAGCAAAACCACCGACAAATAGAATAGCTTAAAACGACAATTCTCACTAAATTTTGTTTAAAAGTACCTAGCAAATCCCTATTATTCTACAAAAACCATGTTAGGGGCCGCGCAGACCCCCCTCAGTACTTGAAGGGTTAAACTTGAATACTTGCTAAATCTACACATTTTAAATGACACACAAATTGCTTTTTTAAATTTTTACGTTTTCGGGACTCGACCAGTTACAAACGTATGCCATGAATTGAAATAGAATTCAAAGTTGTAGCCGTCCAGGAATCGGAGACGATTGAATGTTTACTGAGAAGTGAACAGTGACAGTGTAAGAGTCGGGAAAAGTGTCGTGAAATATTAACACACGGAAATAAAAATGACAAAGTTGCTCACCAGGGCATCCCGCGTTGATGTTGACGATGGTGAAAGTCTGAATGCGATTAGGTTAAGTTATCAGGAAACACTGACAATCATGTCCGAACGTGAAACGAATAGTTAGTTTCGTTTATATGGAATTGGTCCGTTTAATGACGTCGACAACCGTGAACAGCGATGCACAAAATGAAAGAGGAAGATCGCTATTGTCCTGGGTCAGTGGCAATATGGAAATATAATATGATACCACGAATTATAAAAGTTGTTACGGCACAAATGATTCGGCAGATTGAGGTTGATCGTCGATGAAATTACATATAGCAGGCGACATTGATGATGATGATTTAAAACACGTTGGCAGTACTGATATATTCGATATTTAAATATAATTCATCTGAATGCAATTGTGTGAATGAAGTGCTGTTCCAAGGTAACCCTTCATCACCATATATCCTAACGCCAGGAGGAATTGCCGAACCAGAGTCAAATCAGGCAGGCGAGCGATGTCAGATGTGACGCTAAAAATAACAAAAGCAGCCACCGAAAAGAAAACATAAACGATCCTTAACCTTATACAAATAGCAGCGTTTTCCAAAGTGTCTTTACAAATCCGAAATGTTAAATGTTTACGGTTTCCGTGACAGAGAGGAGCAGAAAGTAAATCGTCACTATCAGATTTCCATTGTTGATTGCAAGCGACACAATCCGTGTTGCAATGGTTAAGAAAATCTACGTATAGAATATTGGCTACGCGAAAGAGCGGAATACTACAGGCTCATGCGAATAGTAGTTTCCGAGTAATCGAAACGACGGACGCCTTGTTCGATAGCCTGCATCCGTCCAACGGTTGATCTTTAGAGCGAGCACCCGTAGTACTTTACGACAAAGAATTCGATGTCCTTTTCAGCGAAAGCGAAACGACCGCGATCGCTTGTGAATTTAATTCACAACGTGAAGCGTGATTATACTGTACAGTAGAGACAGCCGTTACTTACGCTCAGTCTAGACTGCTCGTAGCATTTTGATATCGGTTTATTTATGTAATCTCTTCGATTTCGATGTATAACCTTTCCCTTTGTGACCTTTCTAGTCGAATCCTCCCATTCCTCTATTCTTTAGTAGCATTCTCAAAATATACGGGACACATTCAAATCAATAATACCGATCCACACCGTCCAATAGTTACTTTTACGATTTTTGATTTTCTTGGACGAAGCATACTTTACTAGATATGCCATACCACCGGATAACTAAAGAGTATTATTGCGTTTATATATTGCACTCTTTTGTTCGTAAATTTAACTCTCAATAACAGCATGAAATATTCTTGCCCCTCCGGAGGGCTGGGCGGGAACCACGAAAGGCCGCGTCCTCCTTCCTACGCCTAAAATTCGTTCGGCCCTAGACGGAGCATGAGCGCCGAACATTCTACTAAGGTACAAATTTCAAAGCCGACTTGTGAACCCAAAAGCGACACTTAAATATAATCAGTCTCGCTGTTTATTCTAATTAAACTTTTGTGCGGCATTTAAGATAACTTGAGTGCGTTTTGTGTTTAGTTTGTCCCACAGTGAAGCATGACTGTATGGAACATTGGCACAGTCAAGGCTGACTATCAGTTTTGTCCTGAGGTCATAGATAGCTGTATATAACGTCCACATAGTTACGCGGAACTATGTGGGGAAAATATAGCCGTATCGCCTAACTGGTAGAAATAGTTTTAATACGACATATGTTGTAATTTTTATATTATGTAATATATTTATTAATGTTTAATTGTATTATGACCGTCTTAAAATACAAAGTTTGGCGGCGGGCCAGCACGGGAAATTCAAATTTTGGCAGCTGTCCAGCGCTTGAAATACAAAATTTGGCGGCTCTAGCGAATGAAATTCATATTTTCGCAGCTGTCCAGCGCAAAAATTCAAGTTTTGGCAGCCGTCCAACGCCGTAAATTTCAATTTTGGCAGTTCTTCAGCGCCACAAATTCAAATATTTGCAGTAGTCCAACGTGGTTAGTTTCTATATTGATAGCTGTCCAATGCGGGAAATTCAAATTTTAGCAACTGTCCAGCGCTTTAAATACAAAATTTGGTGGCTGTCCAGCGTGGCATAGTCAAATTTTGGTAGCTGTACAGCACGGGAAATTCAAATTTTCACAACCGCACAGCGCTTGAAATACAAAATTTGGCAGCTGTCCAGCGGGAGAAATTTAAATTTTCACAGCTGTCCAACGCAGCAAATTAAAAATTTGGCGGAAACCTAATATTAACATCATGCGTAATGCAGTGTGACATTATATGTAGTGAGCCCAGAATACACAGGACAGATATTTAGCCTGAGCACACTCCAGTGTAAAACCAGACAGTGTTACTAAGCTGCTATTTATGTCTTCATAGTTGACTTCGAATATGCTAAGACAATGTAATAGCGGCACCTGGCTATTGGACAAAGCTAAGTCATGCTGTGATCAATTTAATGTAAATACCCCATTAGGGAAAATTCTCCAAGCGTATCTCAGCTCAACAGTCATGTAAAAGTTGGACCTATTACGTCCAAATAGTTTTGTTTTAGGATCTACCCAAGACCACTGCGAATCAGAAGAACTTCAGGTAGCAGATTTCTCTCGGACAGGCGAATCGGAACTCATCCATTATTGTGGTAATTCCAGGTAAAATTTGGCGTAGCAATTCAATTTTACGGTGGCGGTGCCAAGAGGCGGATGGAAAGTCAACTCAACGGGGCTGAACTACTAGCTATGTTCAACGACAGAATGTTATGGGTCAATTAAGGTACCAACATATATAAATATGTGTTAATGTAACAAAGCCGTTCCGGCCCGTTATGTTGCCCGGCACTCTTATAGAGGTCCGTTATGGACTCAACGACGCCGCGACGGGCGACAACCAACACCACAACATGTGTTGAACCCATGCTCATCGCATGAACCTGGCCCCATGTCCGTCATGCTATGCTTT
Source organism: Trileptium ribeirensis (assembly GCA_030248225.1). NCBI lineage: Eukaryota > Metazoa > Nematoda > Enoplea > Enoplida > Thoracostomopsidae > Trileptium > Trileptium ribeirensis. The sequence continues at coordinate 80,312 of JASANE010026151.1, forward strand.
CATGTATGCATATTAACCAGTTTAATGTTGTCATAGTCGTTCGTCGTATATGCTATGTTTTGTATCCATGCATGTGTAGGAATTATGAGATGTGACGGAAGAGATGGAAACAGAAAATGGTATTAAATCGAACCAATCATAGGAATATTTCTAGGTTTTTGTGACTTCGACCAGATCAAACTTTAGAGAGACTTTCTTACACACGAAGGGTCAAAATAATGACTGTCCGGGAACAGGAGGCTCCTCGGCCGTTCGCCGAGGACGAACGGCAACGTCGCTTGAATTCGTTGGTGAATAGCCAAACGTCGGAATATCAATCCTAGCTAGCTTGACCTCTACACTTTATAATGGTTGGGCTAGAAGGAAAACAATAAGAAAAGTGAAACGACAATGTCGACCTATCCTCGGAACCTAGCACACTTTAACGAGCCGTAACCGGCCAACGTTTTGGAATTCTAACCTGAATCCCAAATGTTTTTTCGGCGAGGAACTTAATGGTCTTTCTAAGGAGGCCATTTAGAAAGAAATCGGTTCATGGGTTGTCGAGTTATGTTAATAGTTTCATCTCCTACTCGTTTAAACGGCTGCTACTTACGCTAGGTAGGGTGGTTGTCATCACTTGATCACCTTCTGTTTTACACCAATCCGTTTAGCTGTTACTTCTTTCCTAAATGTGATCTCCCTGGTATTAGGGTGAACACCAGCTCGCCATGTTTCCGACGTGTCCCACTCAACTGATCCGTTTACGGCTGTAAAGCGGACTAACCTAGGCTATAGTGTCTCAAAATCAATACGATCACCGCGTTTATAACTCCTTACGATTTTCTACGACGTATATACCCTGCGTCGACATCTTGGGTATCGTTTTAAGGTTTAAACCTTAAAGTTATCTTGGGTATCGTTTTAAAGTTTAAAGGTTTACATCTTAAGAGCACCATTACTTTCATTTCATTCTTTGCTTAACCTGTAAGATACGACCCAAATTGTTTGCATCCTCCAATGTTCACAAAGATTCACTCGATTGAGAGCATTGTAACCGCTTCATCCTGTTTCATGAGCAACTCCGGTAAGAATTTTATACATATCCGTGTATCCCAGACAACAAGAATTCCAACCAGCCCCGGCAAATCATCATTCGCTCAGCTGTTCACCCGCTATAACGTACCCCAATAGTATGCGTCAATTCCTATTGTGTGCTACACAACTCGACATCTTCTTTTCCTTCATTTTGTGAAAAAGTATTTTTTCACCAGCCCTAAATATTCAACTCGCCTATTCTTGGCGAACACAACGATGTATAGCGGACCTCAATCTGACCGTCGGTTGACCCGTAGTGACCCGCTAAAGTACGCTCCAAAACCGCTTAAGTTTAATAGTGGGCACGAAATTCTGAAAATTTTATTCTCAGCTCGCTAGTTTGCAAATCACCCCCCGTTGTGTTCACCTTGGCAGGACAACTGTAAATATACCCAGCGCGTCTCGTCCGCTTTCCCTTGAACGCAGGATAACCGTAAATAGCGCGCCCACCTTTGACAAAACTCTTTCTAGCTGCGCGATTCTAGTACTTTTATTAATCCCACCCGTGGGACGAGGGTGTTACGCCCCACGTTCACATACATAAATCGATCCGCATGGGTCAGGCCCTAATAATAGACCTAACCGTCTCGGTGTTTGGTATTATTCGAGCCCTTTCTTCGTCCGGGGACCGAATTTGACTCCAGCACACCAAATTTCTCTCGGGAATCCCTTGCCCTCACACCCTTCATGCCCCCCGTCCTTTTCTTTTTCTTTTCTTTTCTGCCTCTCTTTAGTCGACCTTTTCGGTCGTTCTTTTGTTTGCCGTGTCGTGTCGTTATCTCGCTTTGTGTTTCTGTTTCTTTCTC
>JASANE010026153.1:0-39699 GCA_030248225.1 Trileptium ribeirensis
CATGCTATTATCTAGAACTCTCCCTTGCTGAACAGTAAATAATATGTTTTCATAACTTATTTAATTAAAGCGGAATACACGTTATAGTGTTTCTACTCACCATTATGAAAATTTTCACTAAAGTGGAAATCGCGCACTAAAAGTGAGGAAGTCACACCCATACCATGCAACATCTGAGAGTGTCTGAGGACACACATTTGTAGTACCTGAAGTTGGCATGATTAACTTCAAGGGGCAGAAGTGGAATGTACATTTTTGCGAAATGATTGGTATGACAAACATACTAAAGAATTTGTAAGCCTAAGAATATCTACTAAACGAAAATAATGAATCTTTACTCCGCAACTTGTTTAATGTGAAAGAAACTCCAACGACTAGGATACGCGGGCATAACTTCAAATCACATAAGCCGAGAGTGAAAAATAATACCCTAAACCATACTTTTACCATGCCAGCAAAATATACCTGGAACCAACTGCCAACAGCGGTTAACGGACATACGCTTGTTCAGCACAAACGTAAATGCTTTCAAATCACTGAGATAAATATTTATTACTTAAAATTTTACATGTATTGGTTGTTCCGAGCCATACTTTGAATAATTTCTGCTTGTAAATTGATCGATTATTTTCATATGTCGTGTATTGTTTTATAATATATATGTATTGTGCGCCGCGCTATTGACCTTCCACTCTTCTTCCGTATTCGGGCATGACCCCAGGGCACCTAGTTTCTAGAATTTCGCTGGAAACCCTGGGTACTGCAGATATTTTGTAAACTAGTGGTCGTATGTCAAAATAGCATTTCTATTATTTACACAAGTTCACCACTTTTAAATTATATAAATTTATAGGCAATATTTTATGGTCAATAAAATGGGGCAGGTTTTCCAGATTTTAAATTATGGTGGGATCTGCATTACCGTCTTAACACATATATACAGTTTAGATATCCTAATTAATCCTCTCATGCCCACTACGTCCAAATGCACCCAACGCGCATTGCGACTCGTTGTGTTTACTGAGTTTGCGGTATATCGTACGTTTGAACGTGCCTTGTTATTCGCTCGCATTGTGAAGTTCCTTAAAGAAACGAGCAACACCTCTCAGAGAGCTCAGTGGTTTGCGTACACAAGTTTCAGCCGTACGTTTCGGGTTCGATCCCTGGCGCAGGCTTGAGTTTGTCAAACATTGCACGATATACAAATTAATTCGGGCATGAAAGGGTTAACAGGAATTAACTGTCCTTGCGCAAACTAATCAGCAATTATATGTTTGTCAAATTTTACGGTGTAAAATCGAGATAACATTACTAGTAACTCGCAAGCGAGGGTAAAACGGAACGAGCGTGGTTTCATTGTTAAGTTTTTTTGTTTAATCACCTGTAACAGGCTGTGCTTGATAAATACACCGTCCTAAAACATCCTGAACCCTGAACCCATTGAAGACCCTAAAACCTTGTCGACGCTAAACACATCGAAAACAACTAATAACGCATCAAGTATTTGTGCTAGTCAGTAGATAAGTAAATCAACGTATTCAGCCTACTGGAAAAGATATGTAGACAATTCTTGGTAACGATTACGCAATACGTTCCCAAGCAACTGAAGACAGAATATATTCTGGCAATCGGGTTCATTGACCCCAAACCCATTGAAAACCCACGAAAAGGTCTGAGATATGTCCGCTGGTCTCTAGCTAGCCAAACCATGGTATTCAGCCTACCGAAAAACATATATTGACAATTCTTGGTGACATGTCCGTAACAGCTAACGAAACGACTAGATCTTTCTTGATGCATTGCACGCAATACATAATTGGTAAATGTAATAAATTACAATAAGTGAGTATTTTATGTCGTATTTATGTATACATGTATTTCGACTAAATATTTAATTCATTTATAATAAGTGCAACGTTTTAAAAAAATTGATGACAAATCCACCATACAAAAACATACATGATGAAAACCACCATATTTAATTAACATACACGATAAAATTTTTCAGCCTTAAAAGTCACATATCCATTATCAGCGACATCAAAAAACACCCGAGCGCAGAAAATCAGCAATTTTGGTGTGATTTGAAAACTTGTATAAAATCAGCTCATTAGTTAATAAATTAATTAATTAATTAGCGTATACGGCCAAGCTTTAGAACATTATAAAGGTCATATTCGTAATCAGCGATATCGAAAACACCCATGTCCAATTTTTTTCATCTCTGAGCACTTCGAAAATAAAAAAATTAGCTAATCAACTAACTAATTAACAAGTATTTAACATCATAGAATAGTAGTAAACACCAGATTCGTAATCAGCACTGCGAGATGTAAATGCACTAAAATAATCTCTTTACACTAATTATTCACAGAAATATAACCAATTTTTGTTTGAAACTGCTAAAAAAGGCTAACACCTTTACCTAATTAGTTAATTACTAATTAAAACAAATTTTGATAAAAAACTACGCCTCTTGCACCTAAAGTATGTTAGGCATTTCAAACAAAAGAAAATTTAAATCGGCCCTGTAGTTATTGAGGAGTATGACGGACCAAAGATGAGACGGTGCCGGCCTTACCCCCTCTGACGAAAGCAAAACCGTCTCGCTACAGCTCCGCTCAATTAGACAAATGAAAACGCGCTACATTTTGGACGTTGACCAAAAAACGCCTGAAACCCATAGAAAAAGAATAATATATTAAAATAGTATCCAGTGTGTCAGATAACCTAATATATACTCATTATGAGGTAAAAACAGGCAATAACGCTTCGAAATTTGGAAAATTGATATTTCTGGCAAAGGATCGATGAATCACATTCGTGGCCCAGGATTGTTCCCACAAATATATTATGGTCAGCAAAGTGGTAGATCTCGATGATCGGATTCTGTGTCCATGTTCTGATGGTGTCTATTTTTGATGCGAAGCTTGTGTCGCATGGGCTGCGAAAGACTGGCAAGTGTATGGCCATATTTGGCAAAGAGACCTGAAAACCTGTTTTTTGCCATTTTAACATGGAAGAAAGGGTTGAAGCTCTTCACGTTCAATTGAATGGCACATCGTCGTCATTCTTGCTATAGAAAAAATTGTCGAAATCCGTCACGCATCACAGCATACATATAGTGGTGCAGCAATTTGTACAGGGATGTATGGTTGAAGGCACTTTTGTCGTCTCGGCAGACCACAAACAACGAGGCACGCCATATCGATCGATAAATAATGCATTTTTTACTTAATCCACCATCCACCGTTTCAAAGTCTCACGGAAGTAACATATTCTTACCAGTATATAAACTTCAACATAACAGTTATTTTCAACACATTTCAAATCAAGAGTGCCTTTATTGCTTCGTTTATTTCTTTCAAGACAAGGTTCCAGATCGGTTTGAAAGTCTCTGGTACCGGAACGGGTTAATATTAGTTCTGTTTATTTAATCCCTTCCCCTAGCACCCATACGTATCAGGTTATGATTACACGGACGCAAACTACGCCTGGTCATTTAAAGTTCCTGATGTAGATTGTGTCTGCATATTTGACCCAGTAAACTGTTCATAGCAAGAATATAGTGCTATTACAAAAGTTTGTTCGTGTTCTACAACACAAAACATGGGAAATAGAAATTTTATAGGAAATACATTCAAATTTTGGCGGGATATCAATTCCGCGTACACTTAACCCGAACAATACACATGCATTAACAGCGAGAATATCATAAAGCACTGATTAATACACGTCGCTTATAGTAATTGATGTTCAAGTACATGTCGCTTATAGTACTTGAAACTCACGGAGCTAATCAAGAAGAGTTTCTTTTGAGGGCGCTAGGATGAAAATAGCGAAAATTTTCATTTTTGTTTGTCCGTGTAGCCCAAAACTTTATATTCTGTTTTTAGAGGTGCGAGCAGGTCCAAAGGTTCTGGCCCAGCCCGGTATGCAGCAAATAGAGCTCGGCCCGGTCCAGCACGGAGCGAAGCTGTAACATTTCGGCCGGTCCGTTTGTAATCGAGAGTGGTCCCGCTCTATATAAAGAATATATACACACAATATAAAGGTATAAAAATAAGATAAAATGCGTGGACAAAATTTTTGGGGTAGAGTGCCATTCCAAAAGGGTACATCAGTCACAGATACGTTCATATGAATCACTCTAGCGTTTTCAGTATTCTCGGAAACCTATACAACCACTGATGCAACAAATTATAACATTACGTTAAAAATCAAGAAACCATGCATGGCTCAAGGACAGCGGGAGTCCCATGACATATATACGATTTCAAAAACAGTATATCGGTAGCACATACAGTGAAACAAACCATTTCATCGTTTTCAGTATCCTCGAAAACCTTTACAACCACAAATGCAACAAATTATTACATTACGCAGAAAATCACGAAATTATGCATGGTTCATGGACAGGCGGATGGGTGCCATGGGATAAAGTATCATTTCAAAAAGAGTATATGGGTCACAGCAACAGCCAAATAAATTATTTCATCGTTTTCAGCATCCTCAAAAATATTTACGTCCATAAATGCAACAAAATATGACATTACCTTGAAATTAACGAAATCATTCATGGTTCTTGGGGGGGGAGGGTTGGGGTCCTAGATGCTACGGTACCATTCCAAAATAGTAAACTGATCACAAATACGTTCAAATTAATAGCCTCATTATTTTTTCAGTGACCCAAAATCCTTTATATTGAACATATAATGATTATTAACGATTATCTTAAAATTTGATATACAAAGGATTAAAATGGGTGCATTTGGCCACCCCATTTTGTGCCTTTATCTCCTTATCGGCGATTATAAAAATATTGTTGGTCATTAAAGTGGTAGACATTATTCAGGGAACATAAAAAATATGCAAAATTTTAGATGCGAAGCTTGTGTTTGGACATATAACTAAAAACGAATTTTCCCTCGATCACAAAAGTTGAGGTGGTGCCCTATATGAAGGGTTTACTATGCCCATGGGTGGGTTGCATAGATGCAACATAGATGGGGCTGCATGCCACATTATGAGCTATCATATTCAAAACACCTTATGGGAATATTTTCATTCGTGTCAGATATATTTAGAAAAACTATCCGGACGGTTGGATACACAAGCACTATAATCGTTTCTAGATACAACAATTCAAAACATTTTATCTCTGACAAAAGGTGGGTAAGAGCCGAAATTATTCGCCTGGCCCGTTGGTAACTGAAGAATTCCAACCGGTCCCGGTGCTGCAACACCTCTTGGGAAGGGCCGCGGCCGAATTTCTGCTTTCAATTGGATTTCGACAAATTATTTTTGGACAGTAAAATGACTATAATGTGCCCTTTAGTTGAACGCCAAGAGCTCAGATCCGTATATTTCGGGATGCCAGGTTTTTAACGATTCGGCGCCAAATCTGGTCATACAGGTGCCAGTGATTTGCAGCACATACTTTGCGACAAAGGCGCTACTTTGGAGAAAACACTATCCGAAATCAGCATATCGAGATTCACAACATTGGCGTACATCGTATTTGTAAGACTGGGAATGTATGGGCCCAAATAAGATTTGTTGGCCCTTTGCCAGGAATATAGATTTTTCTGATTTCGGCATGTTATCGCGTTTTTGCATCGTTGAACGGGTGTTTGAGATTTTACAAATAACGTGAATATGGTGATTTTGTAATTTGGACTCTATTGTTGTACACCTCTTTAGGAGTTTCAAGGGTTTTAAGGTCGTCGAACCAGATTTCCGCAATGCAGCCTGTCTTCACTTTGTTGTTTGATTGCATATTGATTTCAGGGTATTTGGAGTGTTCAGTATAGACTTTTCGGAATGTTGATTACCTTGATAGGGTCATCTAAAATCGAATAGCACTGTAGCATTGTTGTTTTTAACAGACATTGTCTCGTCATCGTTTTCGGCAACCCCGAAACCTCTTAAATGTGACAAGGGTTTGCATTCCTGCCGTCTGTATTAACTTAATTGTACAATGTGCGGTAGATAACTGGTCAAAACAGCCAAATGGGAGTAATCTATTGAAATTGAATATGATTGAAAGAACTTGTTGTTTAAATAATCCGCTCAAACGGAGCGACTTACATGGTATTATTTGGATGCTAGATTATAAAACCAGTATATTGATCATGGATTATAGACCTTAAACAGACTCATTTTAAGTCACACCTACGCAACAACATGCCGAAATTTGAAAAAACCGATATTTCCAACAAAAGGTCGATGAGTCATGCCATAGCGCACTATGACTCAGAAAGGGGCATCATAAAAATGTGTAGTTTGAATAAAGTTGTAGGTCTTGATAATTTCTGTTTTTCGGTGTGACGACTCTGTCGCGAGACATAAACGCGCAACACAAGTCCTCACCTGAACATATTTGACAAAAAATTTTAAAATCCTGTTTTTGGCTAGTTTGACACAGAATAAAAGGTTGGAGCGTTGGGAGCTTGTCAAGCAATCTTTAGAAAATTTCTGGAAAGAATGTAATGCGTAACATGACAAATTTAGGTGACATTCGATTCGTAACAGAGCTTAACATTCCACTTCTCTAGAGGTAACCTCTACCTGTAACAAATTATGGTTGGACATGTCTCTTAGGTGGTGACTGTTAGCTTACCTGTAACAGTAACTAATAATCAAGACAACAGTTTTAATCGCATAATCGTGCGCCATTTTGAAAAATCTTATAAACAGAATAATGCGTAGGTCCGCTTAAATAGGTAAACATGGGTTATTTTTGTCAAGCCAGTTCACAACTTTAAACAGATGACTGTTCGCAATTGCCTATTTTACCTAATGTACGCCATCACAATTTGCGACATAGGAACACGAGCGCGCAGACAGTAGTGCTGGAGAACGATGGTGAAAGAAGTGGGCCGGGCGGGCTGAAGATTTATCGCGACTGTCGGCCATCGGTGCCCTTTCACTGCCGTCAGCCAGTCGTTAAAATTTTTCTGCCATTAACGGTCGCGAAAGTCATTGGTCATCAATTATGGGCCCTACTTCGTAAGGGTGTTTCCTGTACGTTTGCTGATGTATAGAAAGTGAATTAAAACAGACTACCGGAACTTTTTGTAGCATATATTAACAATCGCCACAACCAACATGCAAAGGTTTTATAACGCTTTGTACAATCTTGTCATATATAAGCTAGAAACTTGCTATGAAACTAATGTGTTCAATGCTTAGTGATAGAACTCAAAGCCAGCCGCTGGCCAGCACTAAATATAGAAGAGTCTTGCTTCTTTAAGCCTGCGTCGGCTTAAAGCCAGCACTTAGCCATTTCATTGTAAGTCGTGCAAAACCTTCATATGCAAATTGATCAAGTGTTCGAATAAACGTGAAAAGGTATTAACGAATACTAAATTTGTACCGTAATAAGAGAGCTTGTTGCAAGTCAGCAGCCCACGGGCTGCCGTCCCGCAGTTGAGACATCGTCGGAACAATTTTTTTCGGTTCGACTTCAAACCGGCGTACTTTCAACACTAGTAGGGACATCTTACGATTCCGCTTGTCGTTCATTGAACGCGCATAACTACGCGAAATCGGACATTACGCGTATTCAAATTGCAGTAATATTCATGCGCACAGCGCCATATTGTAGCAATTACTAAAAGTTTTAAAAATTATTAGTCGATAAAGCATCTTTGATTTATTAACAAGGCACCATTGAGGAATATTAATGATTTTTACCCGAGTAACGTTTGCAAATAGAAACCTTGTCGGTTTGGTCAAACTGACTTTGGACATTAGTGGTCCAACCGTATGAATCTTCACCGTTATTAAAGCATCATTTACCTTAAGATGTGTGCGGCAGGATTTGTTACAGTCTGTCGCGGCTCTAAAGCCATGCTTGGCTAGCCGCTATTACCCAGTGTGACATTTTTTGGGCCGAGCCAGACCCTACAAATATATTAGCTAATAGTAAAGCGAGGCAGATAAATTGTCACAAGGACCACAATCGGCTGCAAAAGCTGTAAATGTATGACGACATTGGAAAATCACGAAAAAATGGAAATAGGTGATACATATGGTCATATATTCCTAAAACACCCTTCCAGTTGCAATAGCATAATTTTCATCTATGAAAGAGTATGTTTAACGTAGCCACTAGGTTGGCTTGTAAAAAACCTTAAACAAACATTTTGAAAATAACGACATTTACGGATTTATTTTACCTGTATATATGCGCCTTCTTTAACTACTACTAATCTGGGTTTTTTAGCCTAGAGCTAAATATTTCCTCTGTAAAACAATCTGCTAAACTGAATGTAATAAATATTTTTTCATTAGTCCGTCCCTGCTGTCAAACCTTGAGACAGCCACTATCGGCTTGTACAAATATACAAGCATAGCTTTGATATTTGTTTTATTTATGAAAGGACGGATGTGGCTCTGCCTTTTGTCAAGAGCCGGAATTGTCTCTGTGATAAAACCCGGCCCTAGGTAAATGATGCATAATATAGTTATAAGTTCAACTGTCCAGGCCGGTAAGCAGGCCGGATCGGTCCACGTATAATCTGGAGCAAGTTGAATGAATCAAATAAATTACGTTATAGTTACGTTCTTTTGACATTGTATTTTAATGGCACAGCGTTTGTTTCACGACACACTGAGACCAAGACCAACAACAACCTCTTACTGATCTTAATAGAAAAATTGAATCATTTGCCACATTTATATTATAGCGAAGGATACCGTCTTGTGTTTACAAGGGTATTAAAACGCTGGTAATACAATAAAATATGTGTTACGTTGATGAATTAGCCACAGTGACTCCCGTTTTAGTTTCACAGACAAGCACGCACTAGAGGAATTATTTGCCTTGCTAACAGCATATAATTAGTCAGCATACTGTGAACTGTGACCACAGTAAGAGTACCTATAAAGTTAGCTGTGTAGTTTATATTTCAACTGTCGTTTGCAAAACGTCCGCACTCAAGCTTGGAGAATTAGATTCTACTGTCGCGGATATGAATACCACCTATGATATTTTAAGGTATACCAAACCATCGTGTTAGCTTCAACATTGTTTTGTTTTCTGTCAAAAATCCTGGAACCGGAGATGGACCTGAATCGCGTTTTAAGGGCGAAGTCAGCAGTAGAGGCACCATTAACCGACGGTTGGTCCTACATTCAACCTTGTCCTCGAAGCTCGGTAATAGCACAGAATTAATTTGAATAGTAGTAGTCAGCACCAGACCGGCGACTATGAACTGAAGTTTAATCATTAGTGGACAGTCATGGAAGTTCTTTTACAAACTTTGCAGACACTCCTTAAAAATATGCATCCCAAATAATGCCCACGATTGCGAAAGTTGGGCTGTGCTGGCAAACTGCATTCCATTACCTAATCGCAGTACGCCCAGAAATGCAACAGTAAACATTTCTGCTATGGGTGAACGAGTTCTATTTTGCTTGTGTATTTGATGATCTTAAATAGCCCGACAAAAATTTGAAATGGAGCGAGCGAAGCATTGGGGCGCTACGTATAAACTAGCGAAAAAATACTTTTTTGTCTGCCTGTGTAAGTAATTTTGGGGTGGATGGATTTGGTTAAATTTTTTGTTCGACAGGAAAAGTGATGACGATATGCCTGTATATCAACGCTAAAGCGCTCCTACTCCATATTTTAGGAGGCAAAAACTGATTTTCAACGGTTTTCTGCATAAATCTGGCCAAACTGATAAAATCAGCTTATATCTTGCAACAGAGGAACCATGTTGCAGAGACTACTATCCTGAATCAGTCCATCAAGCTCAACAACATCGTTGCACATCACTTCTTGTGAGACCACTCCATTAGCTGCCGTAGGCTTAAATTATGGTTCGCCGACTTTTTGCCTAGAAATATAGATTATTCAAATTTCGGAACGTTATTACTTGTTTGCATAATCAAATCACTGTATTAAAAGTTATAAGTAGTGTTAAATAGGTGTTTTATAATCTGGACTATAATATTATAAATTTTCAGGATTTCAATAGCCTTAAGATCGGTAGACCTAGTTTTTCAAAATACTACCTGCTTTAGTTGTTTGGTTTTATATTGTTGTCAGCGTTCTTTGTAGATTTTTCCGTTTGTGTATTACAATATCCTGTTCAACTAGAATAAAACATGACTATTTCATACCCTTCGGAGGTTTACAAGAGTTTTATAAAACAGTTAGTCTGTCTAAGCATCTGATTTTAAGAATCTAGTCTGTGTATTATAATATTATAATGTACTCATAATATTGTTAGGTTATACGTTGCTTACAGCATAGATTTTTCTGATACACCTATAGTATGGTTTTGTTATCCTGGGTCGGGCACATATATACTGTTCAGTGATTTAAATGGGGTTTGGGTTGTTAAACCCGATTTATCCAATATATTTTTCAACTTGTATTGAGTGCACGGAACCATGAATGCTATAGCTTTTCGGTACGCCGAATAACGTGGTTTGGTTATGTAGAGACTAGCACGAATAATTCAGGTCTCTTCAGCAGTTTTAATGGGTTTAGGGTCGGCAAACAATTTTTCCATCATGTAGTCTACTTTCATTTGTGTGGTTAGTATTGCGTGCAGAGCTGGAAGAATCCCCCATAAACGGGTTTTGGGTACGCTGAATGCGGCAGTTTATATATTTGATTCAACCCAAAGATTAAATGCCTTTTAGTCCATTTCACAGGGTGTATTAGGGTTGACAAACACGAATCCCATTATAATGTCTGTCTTCATTTGTTTAGTCATATATTTCCCGCACGGCATCAGGAACTCCCTACATAGCTTTTTCGGTATGCTGAATACGATGTGGTGGTCAACTAGAAGCAAACGTGACTGCACCTCATATTTTCAAGCTATATTTCAAGCGACTGTTTTATAATCTAAACAGATACTGCTAAAAATTCAAACTTAAATGCTAAATTAAGTGTATATCACCTTATACAAGCTACAACTCACCAAAATCGCTAACGTGCTGAAACTAGTAGTTTGAAATTACTTTAAAGGTTACCACCCCGCACCCAAAAGTTACTGGGTGCAGCAAACATCACAGCACCTCCAAATCTTGAAATTAGTGATACGATCAGAACCCAAAAATTACTGGGAGAATTAAATTTTATAGCAGCCATAGATTTTCAAGTGTATGGGTTCGATGTGTACCCAGAAATTTATGAGAAATTTTTATACTCCATTCAGTTTTAAAGTGGATGATCTATTATATCATCGTTCAGCGCTTCGCTCGTTGACTCACTGTGCCTTTACTTAGAATTCAGCACCAACAGTGCAAAGATTCTGCTGCTGTTTACCCAGCGTTCCATAATTTAAGCTTGGGTAACAAACATGGCGTGTGTTGGTCTCGATCGTTGCTGCACTAAAGTTACAGCTGCAGCGCAAAGATTTTATTCATCATTGCACTATCGTGCTTCAACCTTTGTCGTCGTTACACTGTGAGTGCAATTTTAATCAATAATGTTACAATAAGTGATATAGTAGTTGCAAACATCGCTAAGAACTATTAGCTGTTGCAAGAAACATGTAACGATCGATAACATCGTCAACTGCAGTGTAACGAGCACTGCCGTTCTTGCATGATCATGTGCAATGAGTGCACGCAACTTAATTTTAACAACGTATAATTACTGGATGCAATTACCTCTTGCGTGAATCAAACGCAGAATAATCATGCACGTACTGATGTGCACATCATGTATAGTTTTTAAATTTTAAAACCTGTGTAGTTCAATACTAATAAAATTTCTGGTCAGGAGTCACAAAGGAATCAGGCAAGCTATAATCAAGTTATTGATTGTAAGAAATGCGCCTCTTGCGGTAGCATCGCAATTTGTGACCCCAGCAACAATTCAGAATTTCAAATAACGAATCTACATATAAAGCAACAACCCAATTATGCGCACCTACTGTTTGCTTGCGCATTAAGTTATCGTGAACTGACTAAAAATAAAACAGTAACTGGCGACATCCTACATGTCATTTTTTGTAATAGTCATGAAGGGATGCAGCACGCCTTTCAGAAGTGGGGTACGCGCTTAAAATACAGTGAACAGAGAAAAATTCCGGGGCGCCTGCATCCATGATATAAGAAAACACAACCTGAATATCAGTTGTTAAGTGTGCTAAGTTTAGTTTAATTATTTTTTATTAAGCTGACTATGAAAATATTACACAATGTAAATTACTGATTATGATGATGCAAGCATTGTTTAGTTTGAGAATTTATCAGTTTAATTTTTTCAGATATTTAGCTATGATTTTGGGATGTGACGTTAAACTATAAAACTTGAAATATGACATTGGTCAAAGTGTAAATTCCATCATCTATCGCATAACGCAAAAATTATATTGTCTCAATAATGGTGCCATGAAGTACCGCAGTTTCGGCTATCAGTTCCAGCGCAGCGCCACGATGCACATCATTTCCATGAGAAACCGCAGCAACCGAAGTGCTTCGACTGTATTTATTCAAAGACCGTTTAGATGCGTTCGGATCGCATTCATAGTGTGCTCCGCTGCTAATCCGCGATGTTGGAGCACGAACTACACAGTAATTCAAAATCGCAACCAGTGAACCAAGGCAAATTACTAGGACGACCGTCAATGTAACGTCGAATGTCGACGGCGGATATATGTACCACGGCTTTCGACAGTCACGGCATGTGGTAGTTGTTGAAGTGCTTTGCGAAGTTGTCATTGTTTCCACCTTGGACGAGAAAGACATAGCAAGATGTCTTGTACTATAAATAATTTAAGATTTGAATAATTATTATTCGGTCTCTGAAAACCAAGTAAATGTAGATCTTCACACAATTTTTTATTGTGTATATTAATGCTACTTCAGGGCCGGTCCGCGAGAAATCCTGAAGGCGCTGAATCAATCAATCATATAATTAAATGTTACATTTATATGCTTTTTCAAGACGTACTATGATCACCATAAACTAGGACCGACTGGTTTTAACAGCGATGTCAATGTATTTACTACAATTACATTGCAACTCAGCCTATCGTCCTGTGTTTACAACTGCATTGAAGCGCCACTGTTAGGTACAATAAAACGTCTGTTGCGCTAGTTACTTATATACTGTTGTTCGCTATTTTGTTTGCTTTTCCAGCCCACTATATTTATTTAGTTCCATATGATAGGTCACGCTCCTGGCCCGCCATGCTCGACGTTCGAGGTGCCAGGGGGTAGCCGACGTGTTGAGGGCGAGGGTGAAGGTTAGACGATCGGCGAGGGAGGGTGGGGAAGTGCAGCGCCTCGGAAGCTGCGGGGGCGAGGTGCGGCGTCTTCGGCGACTATGAGTTAGGCATCTGTGGCGCCCTCTGCGGGTCGAAACATCTGGAGGGGGTGGCGGCGCTTCGCATGGGTTCTCGTGTCATGGGGGTGACTTTTCCTACCCATGAGACTAATGTGATTGCAATGTATCTATATTTAAATTTAAGTAACTAAACACGCTGCATCTAATAATCTCACTGCGCTTACAGGAAGCATCACATGGACATATTGTCAGATCACCTTCGGACAAACAAATAGGTTTCATATCAAAGTTGACTTCATTGGAAAGCTGGAACTATCTGTTTGATACTGCACTCCACGCAGACCAGAAGAATATGGCTCAAATCGTTCGACAAATCTAAAAATTAGAACCCTAGATAGGAAAAAATTATTAATTGAACATCGTGAAAGTGGGGTAACCCCCAATGGAAATAGGGGGTTGGGTCGATACGGATCATGACATGGCCGAAAACCGGATGATAGCGAAAATTGTCATTCTTTCCCCCTAGTGTTCAATTCCAGAAACGGGCGCGTGCAAAAAGATACTAATATTTGGGTATTCACGAAAATTATATGTTTGTCCACCGCCCATAGGGACATTCTGGCGGGCTGAAAGAAATTTTTCTCGATGGCCAATAATTGTACCTATGGTTTTCGAGGTTCATCATTATAGATTTTAAAATCATTCTACTGCAATCAACTTTATAAAGGCAAATTTTTGGCAAGTGACATTCGCTGCTCAGGCTACACAATGGAAAACGTTCATGGCCCGCATCCCCAATGCTCGGGCAGACAAAAGTGAAATCTGTCAACCTAAATAGATTGATAAATGCTCAGAAGATTTTGATTTTTGAGCAGGGCTGAGTCAAGAAATCTAGCAGTTTTTCGGATGGATATAAACTAACAAGGCATTCTAGACAAGCCTTTCCAAAAGTTACGAAGCGCCTAGTCGCTGAAATAGCGCTCAACAGGGGCAACAATTTGGTCAGTTTTTTTGACATCGCCAACTGGTGTCGTAAAGGGAAGCACAAAACGGCACCAAAGGAGATATCGTAATAATTTCAACTGCGGGTGCTATTATAGTCAAACAACAGGTTTTCGATACACCGTTCACTGAACAGGATCATTGTGTCTTTCAGATTAGAGCAATGATATGCGTGTGCAAAATTTTTTTGTCAAGCTAGCTGTGCCAGCGTGCTGCAAATTGCTGCCTTACGAAGTTTATTACGATATGTCGCCAAACAAATATTCTGCTGCAATTAGCTTCAAATTATTGATTCTTTTGTAGTCAATCTCATTGCGAAGAGCACCTATACACGGCGAACATTATGATTTCTCGTAGCCAACCTCCTAATCGCCGGATCGTCCTCCCAAAACGGCTCATTGGCGACATTTTGGGCAGCTAAGGACATTGTTAAATTGATCAAACACTTGTCTTTTCCCCACAGCTCTGAGCCAATAAATCACAAAGTGACTAACTCACTAACAACGCCTTTCAGGTAGCACTCAATGAAGAAACAACGCAGTCTATCAAACAGTGTCCAAAAATATAAGCACATAATGCATTTCAGCAGCGGTCAGTAAAAGGAAACCATAAAGTTTTGTACTGCCCATACAAGACTGGCCGACGATGTCTTGTATACAATTACCACAAAACGGAACCATCGAGTCATTGAAATAACGTCAAGTAAATGGGAATACCATAGTCCAGCCAAACAAGAAGCTTTCTGGACAACGTTCACTAAATGAAATCACTGTCGTTTTGACAGGTACCACGTTAAACGGAACCACACAGTCTTTAGAGCAGCGTCCAATAACGGGAATAATACTTAGTAATTTTAACAACCAGCAAATGCATTTAAACAGTTTTGTGGACATCAGTTAACAGAGAGAACCACTGCATCTTTTAGAATATATGCTCTCTATCTCCGGAACGCAAAGGACGTTAAATCACCACAACACTATTTTCAGTTAACTATGAAGTCATTTAAAAATGCAGTAAAAATTCAAATATGAACATTTGTGATAACTAGAGACTGAAAAATGTATTGTGTAATTCGTAATATAAAGGTACCCATTATTAACGTTATCCTTAGTAAACTTATGTCTGCATCGTACAGTCTTTAACAAACTTTGCTTCTACGCCGTACAGAACCTAAACCGTTTTGGTATCAGCTTCGTAGATTAGCTACAATCACATCTGAGATCTGTTATTCGGTTCATTAAAGATCCTCGCAAAGCGAGAGAAAACAAAGCATGTGTAAACGCCCGCCGCATGCACAGTTAGTGTATTGTGTCGCAATGAACGCTGTGACAAATGTGTCATTTTAAAAACGAAATGGTTAAATGAAACTTTCAACTGTGAAAGTACCAAATATGTTCCGTCAGTATATGAAACCTTAATTGCAGGAAAACCATCTCAAATGCATTGCTCCTGTTGTCTTGTCAAGGTTTATCACAAAGTTAAGCGTATCGAGAACGGGCCTATGTCATCTTTACAGCTCGTTGGTTATGATCGGAAGTATGAACAGTTTAATTCGGGGTCTAAATCTTATATAATATTGGAAGTTTAAAATCAAACTATGTATTAGGCTTAGTATATCGAGTGCGGTATTGTATGCATTTCACTTACGCTCGTAGAAGTTGTATTGGGTAAGAGCGACACAATCTACTATGACTTCTCCGACATAACACTAAAATAATCAAGTCACTCCGGTTATGGTTGCTTTGGATGTTTAATGCAAGTAGTATACAAATGTTGTTTCTGGAACACCCATTTATGGAAGTTCAGAACACTGTTATCAAAAACACGGTTCTAAGCCATGTGGTTGTGCAACCTTAGAACACTACTATTCTGGAACACCCATTTATGGAATTTCAGAACACTGTTATCAAAAACATGGTTCTAAGTCATGCAGTTGTGCAATCTCAGAACACTGCTATTCGAAAACAGTGTTATACATAGTGATATCACAGGGCATTGTTTTAGATTTTGTATATTTAATTATTATGGGTTGTTGGATGAAATGATGATCATTGTGCAGATAAAATAATACTCTAATAATCTTAACGATACCTTATATAACTGCAAGTGGAATAATTTAGGGAATTATTTATTAGCAGAGCTTCATATTATTGTAATAGTTCAGAAATATTTGAATAAAAACCCATATTTTACTTAATACTGCAATAAATATTATATTATATGTTATGATATTTTGCAAATTTTGTTGATGTAATCATCGTGTTCTGGTTCGCCTATGTTGCCGTTCTGTTGTAGCATATAGTGTCCGAATGCAATTGTTTCTATAGCATTGTTCAATATAAAACGTTTATCATCGTAGGCACATAAACTAACTTTGTTCGATAGCAAAGTGAGCATTTCATGACCGATGTTTCGAATGTTGTGTGACCGATGCCGCATAATAATTCCTTCTTGCAAAGCGGATATGTAATCTTCATGCAGCAGTTGTTTTTTAACTATACTTTTGCTGACACCTTTTGCTCGCTTCTTTTCATGATCGTTACACTTAACGCTGTACATTTTCGATCTCAATCCAACAAATTCTTCAATCGGACAACCATTTGTTTCGTCTTTCATCTTTCCCATTACTTTTTTATTTTCATTACAATACAACTCATGATCTGTCGGATAATCACTGAAGTCAAATAGTTGTTGGTACTGCCGCAATGTTTCATAGAAATGGTCTGTATCGAAGCAGTAGGTTAAGGAGTCTGTATCGGTAAATAGCAAACGAGCACTGGAAAACGTTTTCATGATGAAATTATAATGGAAGTCATACATCAAATGTTTCGAAAGCTCCAGGACAGTAAATCCGATGTAAATTGGTTTTCGCAAACACAGCGTTTTCTTATTCATCATCATGGCAGCAAGAGATTCGTCGAATATTTGACATCTGTTGTAGCGCGGGTTGGCAGCCAAGATGCGAAATCGTTCGGGATTTGTTACCAGTTCTACATTTACATATCCTCGAACATTTTCCATACTTTTACCAAAAACAGAGTTATTTAGCAGCTTAAACAGATCCTTTTCGAAATCACTTTTAGCCGTCTTTCTCTATTTGGTGTTAAAATTGATGTAGGGCTGCATCCATGCATATTGTCTAAATTTTATGCCGCGATTAATTTTCACCAATTGAAGACCTAGACTCAAATAAAGTTTTAGATTCCTGTAGTGCACGATATAAGACTTCTTGTCGTAAAGATTAGGTATCAGTTTGTGTTGAAATGATAGTTTGAGACCCAATCGTTGTTTTAGCTCAGATGAATAGGCGGATAACTGGTTATCGCGGACGACAATATGGTCAGGTGCAAGTGGATAGCTGTTGTGCAGTTCATGAAGTTGGCGAGGATAATGCAGATCTACTTCCAAAATACAACCATATTGCGAAGCGTCATTCAACTGCATTATATCTAAATGTTTTATTTCTTCATCAGTCATCCATGCGATTTCCAATGGAGGAAGAGTTTGTGACATTGCATAGCCGTACAGGTTGTTGGCGTCAAAAGAAGCGAGGTAGCAAGTAGGCAACTGGTTGGTATAATTTCTCAGCAATGGATTGTTGGCTTTGGCGTATCGCATTATCACAGTTGAAATGCCACCACGAATTCCAGCCTCAAAAAAGGTATACATATCAGGATCTGTTAGTAATTCCATTTTAACGGGCGACATTCTCATTACTGCGTCCCAACCACGTGATGGTACGAAATGAGCTGGATCTAGTTTATAGTTTCGCAAACTGAGCGATCGAAAATTTTGCATCACATCGCATAGCAGCAACGTATCGGTTGCCAAGTATAAATCGTGATATGCTGCCATGTTTGTAATGTTGAATGAGTCCCACACATTTTTGGCATGTTCATAATCTTCATCGGTAATCGTCTCTGCATTGATTGAACTGTAAAAACATTCTTTGACAGGTAACTGACAATCACGAAATCTTTCCCACGAGTTCATATATTCGTATGGATACACTCCTTTTCGCAGCAAAAGCTTAAGTTTTTCCTCGTTGGGAAAGTGATACCTTACGGCGCGAAACTTTTCGATGCCACCATTTCCGAAACCAGCTTATCGAGAGACGTCGATAAAAATTGGAAAGAGTCCAAGAACTTAATTCGCCAGTGGAATGGTCGATCTGTTGTTGGTGGGATTTTTAGGGCAAACATTATGTAGCATTCCATTGTTTTTGGAATACATTCAATACTAAAGACGTGGTGTTCAGCGAACGGACCAATGTGTTGCATAATCAAGTGACCATCATATCGTTTTAAGTTATTTAGAAATACGCATACGTCTCGGGTCAATTTGTAAGCAATGTTACATTCAGAATGCGCAGGCCCCCGAAACCTCCTGCAAAGGTGGCAATGATCTCGACAAATTGTTGATCTGCATTTTCCGCACCACATTCTTCTATTTAAATTTGTACAATTGCCACTAGCTGCGATGAATGCTTTTTCACAAATTACATAAACCAGGCGCTGTAAAGTAATCGTTCCATTCTGCACCTGTCAAATTTGGCATTGGCTGTTGCCTTTGTCGTATATTGTCATGATAATCTATTGAACGCTCAAGAATGTGTTCTAAAAATGAAACAACGACGTGTTTGTGCCTTTCGACGCGTACGTTTCGAGGATATAATGGTTCCTGTGAATCACAGCATTGTATTACTTGAAGCACACCATAGCTGCATGGAATATGGCGAGCTGCTTTCACTGTGTACGAAGTGCATGAAGATGGAGCTACGGCGGTGCATGTTTCGATCATACATTCAAAATCAGCATAAAATACACATGGCTGGCGAAGCATTTTGTGGAATGAATTAAACATTAAAACATTGTTATCTTCTGTGGGCATCACAATGGCACAGTTATCGGATTTACAAATGAAGAAATGACGATCAGCGTGTTGTTGTGTTTTAAACGAGAATAAGCACAGTGGGCAGAAGTACATTCGATTGGCATGTTTCTTTCGAGAAAACAGCAATCTATTCAGGTCTTTTATCCAGCAGTAATGACCATACCCTGTTTGTTCTCCTTTTTGAAGCCACAAAAGCATAATATAACGACCGACGAAGGTTTTCGGACGATATATAGGGTATATTGTTCGCTCGTACCCATAAACAAATATACACAAGTTATGTTCTTGCTCAAATTTTTCAATGTCTTTAAATTTAAATGGATACGAATATTATTGAAAATTATATTGCCGTTCAAACACTCGATAGGGCTGAACACGATGTGCATTATGTCGAACTGGATGAAGTGCGGACAGTACAGCCCATTTAAAACATTGCTCGTCGTCGTTGTAAACATTAATAACGGCATGTTTGTTTGCAATGCATCTCGGTAGTTCCACATGTGTAGACTGCGCTCCTCGTATCGGTTGATAATTTGCAATATGAATATCTGTGCCAATAATTTCGGCTATTGTCCAGTCGGAACCGTTTTCACAAAATTCTTCAATTCGATTGGCAATAAAGTTAAGTATTGTTTGAATTTCGTTTTATATGTTACTGCCGGGCAGGATTGTGGCCTGACGATTGCTAAAAAATGCCTCGCACGTTGTCGCATCGTCCAGAAGTTTGAAAAACTTTATTTTAATGCGCACGTGAATTTTGAAGCCCGCCATCTCGCTTGTTAGCAAGGACTCGCACAACTGCACGAGTTTAGGTATAAGCTGTTGACAGTAAATGTTAAAGTCACAAAATGGGTCGCCGCACGCCACAGCGTAACGTTTATATAACCAGCCAACGACTGGTCTAATAACTGAATGTTCATTTTGATAAGAATGCGAACAAACGACAATTTACTAAGTATATATAGATATATAGTTGTATAATTCAAAACACAGACAAAACATAGCTTTATATGGCTGTACGAATAGAAAATACAGACAAAACATAACAATCATAAAAATTCGCTTCCAACGTACTCCACCAAGCTTGTGTAATCGTTTGATCGAGCTGTGAGGTGATGTAGGCACTATACGCTTTCTTTGCGTCGTACGTCTTTCATTCAATTGTTCATGCTCTTGCTCGAGAAAATTTGATTGCGTTTGAGCATGCTCTCGCATAAATTCAATTTCTCGTCTAATTTTGCTGCTTAGAATCCATGCCGTTGCAATCGGTAAAGCCGCCAATATAGTTTTAAAAGAGTTATAGCCGTAACTCTAACTCTGGCATTTGTTCCATTAAAGGCGCAAATTTGTCCACTTCATGTTTTTGATTGTCAGGTGCTAAATTTACTGCGTTGACAGTTTGCATGGGTCTATGCAGTGCTAAGAATTTTTGAAGCACCGTATTGTACAGTAGTGCTTTATTGTAATCTGGCAAGTCTGACTTTAAAATGTTCTCCATGTCTTTGTCCAGTTGAATTTACATCTTTGTTGACGGTTGAATGTTTATTGATTTTTCGCGTTGTATATTGTCGATAAATTCTTCAGGTATAAGCATCATTTTTTTAGCAGCCATGGTAACGCAGATAGTACTGCTGTTAAGATTATTGGAAGAATAGTGCCTCCTTTTTGCAATATCACGCGTCTGCGTTCAGAAGTCCGTATTTTAGAACATAAAAGCCGACGAATAGCAGCACGGTGTTTTCTAAATTTAGTCCTTTCTTTTTTTCGTTAGACAAATAACACCTCGCGCAATGTTAAATATGCACTCACTGATCTCAGTCAATAAATCAACGTCACAGTGGAGAATAATGGCTTTTCGAAGTTTCGGTGAACAGTTTGACAGGACTCGAAACATGTCAACGTGCTTTTGCAAACGGTCGTTACGCGAACGAGACATTTTATTATCGAGGTAGCCAAACGCAATCACATTCGCCTTTAAATAATCCTCCTCTTACTCTGAGTGAACTTGGGGTACCTGGGCGAGCGTCAATCAGCAAATAGCCCCACGGCTTTTCAGTTGATTTTTCAAAATCATACACTAGATAACGGGAATTTTGAGGAAAGATTTGCTTCGCTATGATAGATATCGCTGTTTTATCTCGCGGTTGCGCCATACATACAATGTAATGTGCATTAGTAACAACATCGCGCATTTGATTTCCTCTGTGGTAAAAATTATGTGTCACAAATATAACAGTTGTATTTAGGTGATGGCTAAATTTGCAAAATAATCGGCTAATAAGTAGGTTGTTGGCCATTTCCATATGTAAATCGTCTAACACTAGCACCGTATTTTTCGATGGATGTAAAATATTGTTTTGTAGAAGTGTATTTTCATCACATCCTTCGCTTAGAGTTAAACATTCAATCTGATTCATCATTTCAGTGTAGATCGGTTGGTACACACTGTAACATATATGAATTCGGTCTATAAATTTATCAAAAAGCGCAACTCGTTCGTATAGCAGTTTTTGAATTCATTGTGTTTCCCCATACCCGCTTGCGCCCGTTACAATGATTGTCGATGGAAATCGAAGGCGGGTGTCGCAATTGATTCGGCTAAAATCTGCTAAGGTGTTCATGTTTGTTCGCAGCAAGGTAAACAACGCCTCAGTGTCTGACACATACAGGTGCAAGTTTGCACAGTAAAATAGTTGCTACGGTGCCGTCTTTTATATAGTTTACTTGAACTGCGTTTGTGCACGCCGTAAAACTTCGTCACTATTGTTGCAACTTTTCGGTCGTTTTGTGCTCTGTTTCGAATGTTAAATTGTGTCAACGCAGATTCTAAAGCGATTTTCGCTCCGGTACAATTTTGCAATTAACCAATGCACAGTTGGTGCGCTGCATACAGGCACCACAGCCCGCACACATTTGAGTAAAGTGACTGCAAACATCTGGTATTCCAAAAGTATGATGAGCTGAAGTTTGAAATGAAAGCACTGAAATGTTTGTTATAGAAGCTTGGTTCGAATCCGTATGAATCAAAGAAGTACGGCTGGTCATACGGCGAAAACCAAAACACCACCCAGTGCTCACCAGGCAAATCAGCTTCGTCTGTGTTTGCAACAACGAACAAGGCGCGGTGTTGTTTCGTGAGATTAGGAAGTATATTTGAAGGATAGACACCAAAAAAGAACGGACGAATAATGCTGTTTTGATTTACCAGTGCAGATAGCTCATCCGCGTTCATTTTTTAGTATTATGAAGCAAAATCAGTAACAATATTACGATGTTGATCAATAAAAATACAGCTATCATAAACCATATAATTAATAATTATGCACGGTTGATTAATGTCTTTAGCATCAAAAAACATTTTCAAGCTTAATTCTCCTTGCCGTACAGGTAAACCATAGCTGGCGGCCGACGATTCGTCCGGAGTTAAGTCGAAACCGTAGAGAACATAACCACCCGATAGGTAATCGTCATAGCTAATCAAATTACCGGCGTTTCGGCCATATATACCGCTAGATTAAAAAATGCTAAGGTATTCGCGAACAGCATCATTTTCATGTCATTTCGGCGTGTACGGTACTGACGGTATAACCTCGTTTTCTCGGTATAGACAAACATACGATGGCGTTTTGGAAACAAAGTTGAACGGTGATTTTTCACTATCTCCATTAAATGCATCACTTTCTACCAATCCGACGACGACAGTGCGCGGAAGCGGCCCACGTGATATGTTTTCACGGTTGACAAGCGTTCAACCGCCGCTGATTTAAAATTCTTTGACGACTGCTCGAGAGATGAAATATTTTGCCGGATGAAGGCGTAGTGATTGCGCCATTGCTGCTGCCATCGGCGAAGCAAGCTGGATTCTTCGAACAAACAAAACTACATCGTCTAGTTCGAGTGCAGGCTTTTCAGCACGAGCAGAGTGCATTAATCGAAATGCGTTTGAACTTTGATGTAATATTACGTCCACGCTGATACCGTTCGGTAATAATCGCGGTTGGTTTCCAATATCTGTGGACAAGCGCACAAATGTGACAAACTTTTTGCCCAAACGTGCAATTTTCCGTCTCGCAGCGTAACCTGCGTTCTCGTTTTCGTTTAGCGCGTTGAAAAAGCCCGCAGTATCCGGGTAAAATAGCTCAGCACCAAGTTGTGTTGACTTCGCATCGTATCCATAGTTAAGCAACCGTTCGATATATGCCAGATACGGATAGTTGTCAGTCGATGTTGTGACGAATGTATCTTTATGTCCACTCTTTTAAACATGGCATGACCGAACAAGTTCACCGGCGCTATGTCATCATAACTCGTACTGGCGTCCGGTACAATGTTTGCAATTGCAGCAGCTGGCAGTGGTTATGGTAGTTGCACTATACGCGCTGTAACTTTGAGGTAAACTACCGGGTCGAGTAGCTGTTCTTCATTTGCCTGAATATGAAAACAAATTGGGCTGGTATCTTTCAATGTTCCACTGATGGGGCGAATATCTACCCACGTACTATCGGTAAATGAAATTTGATTAGGGCGTGATGAAAATAGGTCTAGTTCATTTTTCAGCACCAGGTCGGTGGTTGTAAACTCCAGTTTTCTCTTGCGAGCAAGCATTAGCCAAAAATGTTTGCAGGCTCAGCAAAATTTTTACCACTACCGCGTGAGATGATGCGACGCCGTCGGCGCCGCTTTTTTACTTGAGTTCGGGAAACAACTGATTTGTTGTTGTTGCCGACAGCTTTTCTTTTATACTTTTTCGGTGGTTGCTTTTGTTTCATACGATGCCAGCCGCTTCCTGTTTGTTGTTTTCGTTGTTCAGATTTTTTGTCCTTCGCTCTTTTTTTCTCCTAGTGGTAACCGCGTCTGCTATACTTTTGCCGACACCGTTTGCTACCGCTCCAATTGCGGTCGGTGCAAAAGAATGTGCCACCGGTATAAGCAGCCGTGAAAGTGCGGAAAAAATAGCTCCTAGACCGCCGTGTCCTTCTTGATAAATTAGTCCGTTGAACCCAGGAAGAGGAAATCGATGCTTTCCGCCGTTGCTATAATAGTTGCTGCTTGGGAACTGATGAGACATTAAGCAATACGACGCCTAAAATGTAGTGTTACAATAATGTTAGCACGACTTTCAAATGGTACCGGCTTGTTATCGTCAGTATTTATATTGATTGTGATACTGCGCGCTAGTTGTCGAAAAACCGGCACATAAAAAAGGTTTGTCGTACGAGTTTGAAATAACTGTCGTTGTAGGCTTTGTCGTCGCTTTATTGTGTTCGAGAGCTACGACACGGAGAAGCGGAGCCTGTGTGTCCCCAACCAAGCGCGGCTCGCAAATATTGGTGTATACATACATGCAATTAATGCCAGCATTAAAGTCAGCACGAAGTGGAGCGGAAACTTGTCCATTCACCAAGGTGTATTCTACTCCAGGCTTAAAACCAAAAAGCAGTGCTGCACGACCTTCGAATGCAACTGTTACGCTTTGTAGGCTTGATGTTGAAATATTAAACTTTTCACTGTTGTCGTCGTAAGAAAAGTTAATTAAATTGATTTTGTATGCGTGGAAGTGCAATCGTAGAGCATCGATAACAGCATTTGGCGTTCTGTAGTAACCGTTTGGAACGCCTTCCCTGCGCCAATAATGTAAATCGTTGCATTTAGACGATCCTAGTTTGTAGCGAAAGAACGCGTGTTCATGTTGTTGGTTAATATTGAAAATTGTATGTGGATAAATTATTTCACACAACCCAACTTCCCAGTCGTAGTCTTGCAAGTTTAACGGATAGTCAAGGTACGTTGTAAAATTTGACAGCCTGTTTTGCTGTGTAGAATTACTTGATAGTACGACATAAAAGTTATCACTATCGAACATACTGAAATGAAGCCAAAATTTGTTTTATTGTACCTTATATACTATTATAATATGCAATGTTTAATCTTTTGATACAATAGTTTTCTCATCATCATCTTCATCATTATTCATTTTGGGCACCCAATTTTTGATAATAAATTCTTTAAATCGTCGCTCCATGTCAACATTCCATGAGAAGCGTGTTCGAAAAAAGACGTTAAAAAGCGCTTCTTTCGAATACCATTCGATAGCTTGTCGTTTTCCACATGCGCATCCATTCTGATGCGACGCTCCATATCGCCATACCGCAGAGTCATGTGAATTGCAACCCCAGCTGTTGTTGTTCATTAAATGTTGTATTTCGTAGATAATTTCGTCCTCGTCTACATTAATTTGTTTCCATACGTCATCGAAGGTGTTCAACTTTTTGGCTGCCATTCTTCGCGAGCAATAACTTGTAAAATGATCAATTTCTCTCAATAACTCAATATTTATAGCTCAAGAATGGACGACTTTTTGCAATTCTTCGCCATAGTAGCCACCATTAAGCTTAGTTCTAAACATATCCTGTAGTTTATATGTAACCGGGCTGGAGTTTCGACGTTGCCAAATCTCGAAGCATTCCTCAGTCCATGATCGCTCGGCAGACATTGAAAATGTGTTTGGTCGTTGCGCAATACGAACAATGTCTCCCAGTTCCAGAATTCGATTGCTTCCTCTTTGCTGCGAACTTGAATCGGTTGCATAAATTTTTTGAAAAATCTTTGGAATATCTGCATTGTATACTTCATTGGGCGTCATACCTATTATTCTATGATGAGTGTTGTTGTAAGAATCCACAAAATGTTGTAGTTTGTCTACAAATTGGAGAGACTTCTTGTACGTAACATATTTTAGTATTTTTCCACGTAACCTTCTAATAAATCGCTCAGCAAAGCTCGCTTGGTATGCATTATTCGCCCAGTAGTGCTTTATGCTGTGTTTATTTAAATAGCTGTGAAAATCCGCATGAAATTCTGTACCATAATCCGTTCTTACGACTTCTGGCAGTGTTTTGGCCCGCTCTGCAATTTTTTCAAAAGCTCGCACAATATGCTTTGAAAACTTTTTTCGTAGCGGCTCAACATATGCTTTCCGGCTGAAACAATCTACGGCTATTAGCACATATGCGAAACCGCTATTGTGTCGTTTAGCTTTTGTTATAAACATTAAATCTAAATCCCACTGCTGCCCTGGACGGCTAACCAATACACGTCTTGTCTGCATCCGTTTCAGTTTCAGACGCGTATGTAATTGATGCGTTACTTGCAAGCGAAGCCATGATGATACATCTTTGCGTTTTATTTTTTTATCGTATAATCGTGCAGCTCGCCACAGCTTATCAACACAAGAAAAACTGACTGAATTTTCTGCGGTGTAATACAAATTTTCAAGCAGTTTATTTAATTCGGGTTTCATTTTGATAGCAGCTCGACAACAATAGATTTATTTAAGCATCTTTTTCAACAGTATTATCAGTTTCGACATGTACATCCTGTTGTGGCTGTTCGTCGCCTTCACTCTGTGCTGCAGTTGCAATGACGAACTCTTCTCGAAGTTGCATCAACATCTTTCCAAGCCAGTTTTGTCCAGTGAACTGAAAGCCACAAATAAACAGAATTAAACAAACCAACCAACACAAAAGCATAACAAAATTTGTCAAAACAACCAATACAAAAAAATCTCTGAGCAATGTCAAAAACATAGCTGCACAAATTGAAACAGATGGAATGCAAAATCAGAGAAAATTTAGGTACGAACCTTTTCTACAGAAGTGCAATCGTCGTGATTCATCGGTATTCCGCTTCCGAGTACCAAGTCTTGAGTGCTTGCAAGCACCAAATTAGCCTTCCCTGTTTGTAAGAGTGCGTCTCGCAGCTCTGGGTGTTGCGTGAATTTTGCTTTTAATGCGACTTTCAAATGTTTCAACATAACATCAGGCCATTCGCTGTTGAGCTTTTCGGCAACTTTTGTCATTATTTCGAAGCACTTCCAAGCGAATAGGTTTGCATAATAGCAGTGTACAACTCTGGACTGTCTAAGAGAATCGCTTTCTGCGCCTCGAGATATTGTTGAACACTGCGATACTTTGTGTTTCCAATATTAAAGGGTGCTGGCCGGAAGTTTGAAAGTGCACTCCACCGCTGTAGAACAAAACAAATATCTGAGGTTCCTCAGTTTCCGTTACAACGTATTTTTCGTAAGCAACTTTAGCTACATGAAAACTCTCGACCGAAGACATTTCGACTTGCGTACACATAAACATAAGCAAACAATAATGAAGAAATGTAAATCACTAGTTTATATAGTTGTTTGACCATGCGGTCTAAACACATTTTTTTAATAAAAACTCATTTTTAACAGTGTTGATTATTACTGTTTTTAGCGAATGTTTTCCTGGCCTAATCAAATTTCAAAATGTAATGAAAAAGTAAAACCTCTTTAATATTCACTGCCAGTTGATATCAATACGTAGTCACACAAAGTTTTCCGTATGTTTTGACATTATTTCGAACCATTTCGACCAGACACAGGTTTTCACAAATGAACTGCGCCACTCAAGATTGACAAGATATTGGTGTGCAGTGAGATGCATCGCATTTGAAATCTGAAATGGCGTTGGAACAAAAACCAGGAAATGCATTGCATTTCATATAAAACAAGACGTAAATTGTCGGTTTTGTTACTCCTATTGTAATTCTAATTTAAAATTATACTTTTGGTTCGAAACAACAACAACTATTCATTTATTTTCCTTCTAGCAAATACAACAATAAACAAATCAGTTAATTCACTGATCATTAAGACCATGTTTTGCAAAAACTTGTTCCATTTGTTCCAACAACTCATATACGTGAACAATACAATGAACAACATAAGATTTTGAGCCTTAGGAAGATACCGTGCTCTGGTTTTAATAGTTTTCAGCTCATCGCGAATGTGATCCGCCTGTACAATATATTTTCGCTGCGCCAGACCAAGTCGTTCCCGTATATCAGACTCACACGTATCTAGTGGATGCAATTGCAGCAGGGCATTAGAGGCGGCTGACCGTTTAGCGTTTGAGGATTCGAAATGTGATTGCACGACGAAGGCGGCCGTGCCGATTCGAAGCTGATATTGAAAGCTCCCGTTATCACACGGCAGGCGTTCGTAAGTGAACGCAACACTCTGCCGAATGTTTCTTTGCAGAAACTCGTTGAGAAGCATCTGACTGTTTATGTTTCTGAAATAAATTGCTTAATCCATAAACTCTGGTTTGGTTAGTGTAATGTTTTCTCACTCTCATGATACTATTGACCATATGTAATGCAAGATCATCAAATTAGCGACATTGTTACAATATACCCTTTAGTGCTGTGAAATTTCAACCACAAATACATCAGATTCATGCATCTATGAAATATCGCACAGATAAAAATTATAGTGACACTGTCGCTTCAACAGAACAGTGGAACAATTCAGCATAGTCACAATTTTATTTATTATTGTTAGTTTAGCGACGATATCACCAAAAGCCTCAAACCGTAACTAAACTAATTCGCAGATTATGATTGAACAGTTTTGTTGTATTTGTTTATCAGCAGTAATATTTAGTTTAGTTCAGACAATTTAGTGACGCGGTTTTGAGCAATGCGTACCATGATATTTTTGTGCTGATTTTAGAAGGCTTATGCACTGCAACTATAATCATCAAATTAAACTATAGTCATTAATTTGATATGATCCTGTTTACTTTGTTACACTACAATAGATTGATGGTTTGTAAGATCAATTTGTACTGAGCAAAAATTAGACAAATGTCGTGGTTTCCATTAAATGGAACAAAACCCAAAGAGATACCATTTTCGCTTGTGCGTGTGTGTATAACTATAACATTTCGTTGTAATAAATCATCCTATTTACCCACAGATTTATAACTCTACTTTATCACAGTAAAATATCATCAAGCTGAGGTACTGCAGTGTTATCGTTTTTTGTAATATGAACTTCACTTTTAGATTTAACGCTAAACTGCGAATTAACAGGAAGCTGTTGCCATGGTTGAACCAACTCCAGGGTAACAATTTTCTCGATTTTTCGCTGTGTTCCACTGCAAAAAAATCGAATTCTGTCAGAAACGATTATTGTTCCCATGTATCCGTCTTCATTTCGCCCATCTGTAGCATCTGTGTGCACTTTCTTTGCAAAGCGATAGCTGTACTTTCCTGCTCGCTACGCTGGCGTTTGTCAGCGACCGACCCCACGTAATGATCGACTACCTCCATCGTGCCTTGGTGTGTATTACTGATTTGTTTTAGGGATGGTGCATTTACCGATTTCAAGCTTGATTTCTGCTGCTTTGAATTTGTGGTGGATGATGCATTTTGTAATTGTTGCGCATTTTGTATCATTCCTTGTAGGTAACCGAACCTGAAAACTAAATAACCAATCGGATGTCGTTTTTAAAGTTCTTCAATAATGAATGTTGTTTTAATTTTTATAATAGAAACACTAGCGTAGCATCTTGTTTCTATTACGATGCAACGCTGACGTTCTTTTATAATTTAATATCATCTTTCTGGCAACACTGTTTACATCTGTTCTTTATTATTTATTAAACCACAAACTGCGAAAACCTGTATTTGCTACCATGTCGTTCTCTGTGTCGGGGTGTTTCTTTAGTTTTAATTACATACAACTATTATACTATTGCGGACGAACTTGCTCTTTGGAACACACTGCACGTAGATTCCAAATGCACTGATTTTATGATTTCAACAACAAATCAAGCTTTGCTACACTAAGGTTTTATGAGCAAGGAGTTAAAACAATAAAATATGTATCGCTTTTGTAATCAGATTTTTAACCTTGATTTCTCAAACAATGATGCAACACTGCTTGTATTTACATCTCCCATACCAATGATACTACTTATAATAAGCGCAGTTAAGTTTCAGTGTCATTTAAACTAAAATTAGCTGTGAAAACTTTTATTCATTGATACCATTACACATTTGTTGAAAATTACATCAGAATTAACTTACTCCTGCGTCGCAGTCATTGTGTTTGATTTTCGAGAAAAAGCAATCGTGAAATTGTGCTAATGATTATAGTGTTTCAGATACTTGGTATATATACGCTTCTCTAGACTAAACATAAAATGCCATATCCCAGATTGAAAACTACTTATCATACGAATAATTATATAACACATCTCTTTAGAATTGTATTCGGTTTGGCAACAATTCATACTACGCTGCTTTCCCACAACTATCTGGAACCATTCCAAAACTCTGGTCCAGACATTAAGCGACAGATTATCCAACGTCTGCACTATATAATCTATAGTTGCCTTGTTCAACCGTGCTCCGAATTCCAGAAAATTAGTCTCGCTCAACGTCGAAATCACATTGCTGGGGTTATTTCTTCTTATTTATCCTAGTGTCTTAACGTTAAAAGTTGTGTCGAGAATTTCATAACTACGGCAACTCAAAAGCAACGCTTTGCAACCTTAAAACCAACGATTCTAGATGAAAGCATTCATCATCAACATTGCGAGGATTATTCGTTTTTACATGTTACACCATTGGCAAATAGCTTTCCTCTAACTAAAAGAGAACTTCAAACTGCTCAATCGTGTAAATTTTTCCGACAAACCCGAGAGGCAGTTCAAAAGTGTAAAGGTAACAAATTTTGGTTAATAAAAACTGTTAATGCTAAAATCAATAAAATACATTTTCAATCTTATGTTAAAAAATGTTTACTTGATGGTAAGAGTTATATGGCAGACAAAACTAAGTGGATTCACAGATTTGTTCATTAAATAATTTTTTTGTCAAGTAAATGAGTATTGCTGGCACTGCTATCTGCTATTGTCGATTTGTTGTAATATTCAGTTTCTTACATCCCTACAACGAACTTGCATAGATTAGTCTGCAACACTATAGAACCATTATATTAATCGATGGCATAGCGAAACTTGTGCTGTTATATTTACAAACAATGTTACCGAAAATCATGCAGACACAGATCGAAATTCAATGACATATTTTTGACAAAACTAACTTATATCGCAAATACTGGCAATGCTTCCAGTCCAGCAAAAAATATATATTGTTACATACTTTTAGTAAATCATGTTTCAACAGTTCTTGCAGCTACACTTGTTTCCATTACAAGTTGAGTATGTAGATTGTCTGAATGCTAACTATGCCAATCACATTAAACAAGCAAACTTGCCTAATTTTTTGTTAGAATTTATTCCAGATCTAAGGAGCTATATTTTGGAAATCAACAACGACGACAAAATTAATGGCAATTCGGAACCGCCACGTACAAGCTCACAAATTACTGCATCAGTGTCATGTGTCAATAAAGATTTTAACGAACAATCTTCATCGAAAGTACCTTCAAAAACATTGGACAGACAAAACGACGACATTGAACTGATAGATATATCTCATGACGATCACGGTAATAATCAAGACAATATAACTAAATTAAGAAATCCGGATCAAAGCGATGAAATTCGTGAGCTTCGAAATTACTTTCTTTCATTCGAAAGCCGACCCATCAGCCCCATAGTAGAGGATGTTGTCAACGATTTGATAAACCAAACCCACAACAAAACTACACATGTTCATTATAGATCACTTGCAGCTGAGGTCAGAAACCTTGAAGCTCCTAACATCGAAATAACCAGCATCGAGTTGATGTATAACAACATTAAAAAGCTCCTCGCAATGCTGTCAAATTTAAACTTTGAAAAGATAAAGAAGGACCTTGAACCTTACATTAAGTTTGAATTTTTTGTAGCACTATGCACGATATCTTTTGGAGAACAGAATAATGTTTTAACACTGTTAAAGGACGCAATCGAACATTCTCGTGAATCTTCCGAGAAGTTTAAGAACGTTGTCAAACACCATTCAATTTTAAAACATGTTGATCTGGAAGTTATCTTGAACCTCGAATGTCCTGTAATTTTCGAAGTGTACACGTTTTTCAAATCAGGCATAACTGAAAAATCGCACAAATTTTGTGTGTATATTAGCAATCATATCAACGCGGTCAATGAAAAACGAAATCCAGACAGCGATTTAACAAAAAAATCGAATATTAGAAAACTGAAAAGTCTCTACGCCAGCTGCACTGAAATGCAAATGCTTTGTCACTGTCTTAATCAGTACAGCTGTAAAATAGAGGAGGCAACTAAATGCGCAACGGAAGGCTGCACTCACCTTATGGAGGTCATGAAACACCCGGACAGCAAATGGAAATTGATTTTGATGAGTTCAAAAAATATATTTCAGGAAAACGTGACTATGCCAAAAGTATGAAACGCAGTGCAACTGACTGAATTACATCAACAGGAAATATCAAAATCAAAATATCTTATAAATTTTAATATTTATATACTAGAAGCGTGTAAATCTTTTTTCACAATGATCCTAAACCTGTTGGTTCAGCTTTCTAGCCAGTAGCCCACTACAGCTATAGATCTTTCCTAAATCACAGCTCAAAACTGTCATGCGTTGTTTGTAACATCTACTCTCCATTTATTCAACACTTAGGCTTGATACCAAATGTTCATTTATAATGTATAAAATGTTGCCAGACTTTCTACTAGACAACATTTCCGTCATAAAAACGCTGCCAGACAGTTTTTATTGCCATAAATAATTGAAACATGCAATTGTAGCTAAATTATAATATAATCGCTTTTTAAATAATTTAAAATTCTTAAAACTTTAATTTGTTTTGCTGTGTTACAAAACCCGTCAGCATTTATGTTTAATTCCGGAGAAAAAAATTAGAAATAATGCGCAAATATTTTTCTAAATACACATATAACCCAGCATTAATATTTTTGTAACAAAATTCCAAACAGCTATTACTTAGGCATTAAAAGCGCGGTACATATCACATATTTGCAATAAAAAACCAGCCTTCAATATTCCTAAATTGATATGTCACGCCAAATATGTGATTCAAAAATCTACCCATAACTATCAAAATTCCAAACAGCTATTACTTAGGCATTAAAAGCGCGGTACATATCACATATTTGCAATAAAAAACCAGCCTTCAATATTCCTAAATTGATATGTCACGCCAAATATGTGATTCAAAAATCTACCCATAACTCTATAACGTTGGTGCATAATACTTTGAAACGACGTATTACTGCAAAAACTGCTAAAATGTGTCTTGCTGAATGAATAACAGTTGACAAAAACTAATATATATATTAAAGTATAGTAAAATTGTATGTTTGGTACTACATAATAATGGGCACAACATTAACATAACCCATTTAACACAGTGGCACCACTAAAATTGATATAATGTCACTGAAGCTATACGTACAATAATCCAATTATTGTCACAAGTATAACTTCCACAAAGCGCAATGTTGCATCTAGACCACCATTATAAAGCAGTGTTATATTTTCAGATAATCTTTTCTTGTAATCTTTGTGCCGGCACTGTCATTAAAATCAAGGTTCGTTAATATTAAATATAAGTTTTGAGCTTTACTGTTTTCAGATATTGTTATATTGCTTCTAAGGAAGCGGCGCTAAAAATCTTAAAAATCAATAAAAACACAGCCGATGTGCAGAACATTGCATTTACAAACAATGTCAGCATTTCCCATATAAGGTTGTACCGGAAACAACATTTCTATACTGTATACAAATGTATAATAATGGTCTTCTGAGATTGCACACCTGCATGACTTTAAAGCGTGTTTTTCATAACAGTGTTCTGAAATTCCATAAATGGGTGTTCCAGAATAGCAGTGTTCTAAGGTTGCGCAACCACATGGCTTAGAACCGTGTTTTTGATAACAGTGTTCTGAACTTCCATAAATGGGTGTTCCAGAAACAACATTTGTATACTACTAATGCATGTGGTTGTTCCAATGCAACAAAGTATGTGCTAGGAGCAGCGATGCGAAAAGCCAGTCTGTTGTTGAATATACGTTTACTAAACATATAAGTGTTGTAAGATACACTGAAACCACAAAACTGTGTTCAAACCTTCATATAAATGTGTTGCGAGTTCAGTCGGTGTCCGAACACAACTTCAGCACCATAGGCTATCAACTCCCTGTCCTCGGATGATGGCTAGCCGAAATGTGGTTTTGGGCTGGATTACTGATTCTGCGCCATTTCAAGGCAAACATACTAATACGGATTCTACATTAAACTGATTCACCTGACTCCATAGGTATTTGCTGCCTCCATGTTGATAAATTCATCATGAAGGCGGTTTTTTTTTATTTTTTAACGCACCCAGTGTGAATGAATGCAAGAACGAGAATGCAGAGCAAAACAATCTAAAGGCATGAAATCTGTAAAACACTCATACTGAATCATTGTCAAATACGTCCATGAATATTAACGTGTGATACGTAATAGGTTCTCTTTCCAGCACCACATAGATGTCGTTAATGTCTACTATTTGGAGTACTATGGGTGTATGCTCTAACAGTAACATATACATAGTATAACTGTTAGACCATAGACCCATAGTAGCACGACGACATGGTTCCTTTCATAACCTGTAATTTTTTACAGGAAATATAATGATACGTTTTGTCTAGTTTAACAAGGCAATGTTCCACAAACATACATAAGCTGCTTATCTGTATGCATTCTTTCGTCATTTTAAGTTTTCGTGTTTGTTTTGTCATTACGATTTACACCGTTTGGAATCCTTTCTACTAAATTATGGGGTGATATTGCTACCACAGTACAATATAATGCAATCTTAGAAGTTTTACAAAGAAATCTTGAATAATGGCTAAAACTTTAACTTTAACACAATGGTGGCTAAATAACAGGCTAACACATTTCTATATGATTCAGCTTCGACAACATTTGAAATACAAGGCAACAACGCTTATAGTGTCAAAAAGTTGCATCTTTAATAACGGTTTTGAACGACAAGATTTTTTCTGACAAGAATCTTACCAGAAATTTAACATAGAAATGCTTAATACATTTCAGTTATTAAATAATTTTAAACCGCTTAGTATAAACTATAGGTGTTCAAGGTGTCAAGTGCATATAAATTACAACTTTTGTTCCAGGTACTCTGGTGTTATCGATGCTGTCATGCATAAAACTTAATATACCTTTTCGATTTTGCTTCGCCGGTGATTGTCCTGGTTTGCGTAATGGGTCGAGTTTTAGCTACATCTTTCGTTTGAATGGCGACGCTATTAGCACCGGTAAATATTACTGTTAAAATTCAAGCACATGATGGCTTAGTTACGTGTATATAAGTGGTATGAGAACGAAAATTAAATATGTACAGTTTCAAATAAATGGCACGTTTTAAGGCACAGTTTTGTCATTAGCAACATGACTCAGTACAATTGGATTTATGATAAAGAAAACATGTCGCTTAATTTATGTGGTACTACTGTTTAAACGGGCAGTGTATTTATAATATTTATTGAAATACTTCACAATACCCCTAGCGAACTATATTTACGAAATATTTATGTATCGTGTTGTGTAAATAAGCAGTTTGAGTTCTAGAATTTTTGCTTCGCTGTAAATATTTTATAAAAACTAAATGACTGAGGGAGAATATCTTTCGCAAAATCTTTCAACTATGAGTATGCGTTCTCGTTGCGCCCGTTTCCATTCGTTCCGACCCGACATAGTATGCACAAATTTATCAGATGTATATCAGATGATGTATTGTGGTGTAAAAATAGATATGCATATTCAAGTGTTATGGCGATCGCCAATTAGCGAACATTCGAGAACATTCTGAAACTTCTAGAACATTCCATAACGACAATTGAAGAATCTTCCGGAACGTTCGATCACATGATTACATTCTAGAATGTTCTATGAGTACATAAAAGCTAATGTCGAAACAGTAACGTATGACTTCTTTCAATGCATTTGTTACGTTTGTTTCATTCAACTCCATTCCTGTTTTCCATGTTTGTGTGTTAATTAACGTTTACTTCAAGTCCCGTTGTCTGTGTTTTTTCATTCACACACTCGGAGATACAACAGGGATTTCTGGCGCACTGAGTAGGATCGACATTTCGGTAAAAGAGTGGTTTCGCTCAATTCACGTCTTCCCCGATTGCCGAAGGGTCAAACACCGAATTCATCATGTCAGAGATTACTCAGCTCATCGCCATGATGCAAAAGCAACTGGATGCTCAAGAGAAGCGACATCAAGAACAAATGGAGGCTATAATCAAAGTGCTACAACCGGGCGTCCAAACAAACGCCGTAGCCACCACCATGCCTTCTCCAATTCCGAATATTCATGATTTTGAGTCGTTCGACTCAACGTCCGAACTTTGGCCAGACTACTGGCATCGATTTCAAACCTTCGCTGGAGCACATTCCGTGTCGGACAGCAAGATGGCCCAGATTTTCCTGACCAATCAATCCAAAGAGGTCTACCGCCTACTTGGAAATCTCGCGCGTCAACAAAGTCCTCCAAACGCCATCAACGATATTGTTATGGACGATACCGCTGACTTCATGAAGAACCAGCACGATCCCAGACGTTTCGTCGTCCATGAAAGATTTAAATTTTGGAGCGGACGGAAGCCGGGTGAAACCCTATAGGAGCTTGCGGCTCATATCCGTTCTGAAGGCCTTATTAAAAGTCAAATATGACGAGCTCGTTTTCGCCAGGGCGGTTCAAATTGCCGTTGAAACGGAAGATGCTGCAAAGCTCGCCAAAGAAACGGTGCATGGCGTCAAACCAAAGCCGGCCAACAAGGTTCATCAGCAGCGCACATCCGAAACAAAGGTAAAAGAAAAAAGCATTTCCGACCGGAAGAAACCCCGATTTCCATGTCCTCGCTGTGAGAATAATAATCATTACGCGTCCGAATGTCGTTTTATCAACACGGGTTGCAACTTCTGTGGTATAAAGGGTCATCTGGAAAAGGTTTGTCGCAAGAAGATTACAGGTGCTCAAAGCAAGTCTTCCGTTTAAAAGATTCAACAAGTTCAAATGGTCACCAACAACAGTTTCTTACCCAAGTTGGAAACATCCGACAAAAATCACGACAAACCCATACGAATGTAAATCGACACAGCGACAACTGGCATCTTCATCTCCAAGCAAAATTGGGAGAAGCTGGGTCGCCCAAATCTGGTCAAATCCTTGTGGAAGTACGAATCTGCCTGTAAGCACAATTCGCCAGTGTTTGGAACTTTCGTCGCACGCACCCAGGCTTAGGATTCTAAGAAGCAACCGGAAGTCCAATTCACTGTGTCTGAGATCCCGTAACTTAACCTGCTGGGGCGCAACGCCTTAAAGAAATTGGGCATTTCGATTGACGATATCATTAACCTCACTGGTGAGTGCAACGAGGTTTTCAGTCATTTGAAGCCGGATGTCCAACTTCAGAAACGTTGTCAAAACCTGTGCCAGGAATTTCCCAACCTTTGGAAACCGGAACTGGGCGGCCTAAAGGATTTCCAGTTAGATGTTACATTCAAGTACAATTTCGAGCCAATCGTTCGGAAAGCACGTCCAGTCCCTTGCGCCCTCAAGCCGGACCTCGAAGAGGCCTACAGAAAAGGGATAGAAAAAGGCGTCTGGGAACCCGTGCAATTTTGCGATTACGGAATCCCCGTGGTACCTATCAAGAAAACGCTACGGCCCGGACAACAAAAACCCAAGTTGCGGGTTTGTGGCGACTATTCCGTTACAGTCAACACTCAACTGGAAGAGCATCGACACTCACTGCCTCTGCCGGAGGATCTAATGCAAATACTCGGAGGTGGATACATGTTTACCAAAATCGACTTGGCTGATGCCTACAACCAAATCTTGCTGGGTCCAATCAGTCAACGACGACTGGCTCTTACTACACAAAGGAGTTCTTCTATAGAAGCGTCTTTCTTTTGGGATCAAGGCTGCTCCCGGCTACTTTCAGCAAATCATGGAACAACTGACCAACGATTTGTCTGGTGTAGTTGTCTACCTGGACGATTTGTTGGTCAGCGGAAAGGACAACGAAGACCACTTTAACAATTTACGACGTTTGCTCAATCGTCTCGAGGACAAAGTTCTTCGTTGTCGACTGGAGAAATCTCAATTCGCTCA
The DNA here is from genome assembly GCA_030248225.1 of Trileptium ribeirensis. Classification (NCBI taxonomy): domain Eukaryota; kingdom Metazoa; phylum Nematoda; class Enoplea; order Enoplida; family Thoracostomopsidae; genus Trileptium; species Trileptium ribeirensis. Next base: position 38,133 of record JASANE010026153.1, read on the forward strand.
ACCTTTTGTGGAGTACCTGGGTCACTGTCTCTCTCATGAGGGAATCGCCAAGGGCCCCCAAGTGGATAATGTCGTCAAGATGCCAGCTCCAACAGACGTTTCCAGCCACCGGCCGCCGCCGCCCCCGCCCGCAGCCCACAGACCGGGCACCAAAGCGGCCATGCATTTCAAAGCCACTCGGGTTTGGCTTGTGTACACGTGCGACTCCCCGTTTCCAGCCTGAAACTTCTACGCCAAATTTTTGCCATCTAATTTCTCGACACTCGCAGAGCCGATGTATGCTTTAACAAAGAAGCATTCCAAATGGATTTGGGAGCAAGACCAAAAAGCGGCATTCCAGAAACTGAAGGACTTGCTCTGCTCCGAAAATGTCCTCGTGCATTTCAACAGCCAACTACCTCTGGGTTTGGCTTGTGACACGTAAAAAGTTGGAATTGGAGCAGTTCTTTTTCATCGCTATCCTGACGGCAGTGAACGCCCAATCTTCAATGTTTCTAAAATGCTCACAGATACACAAAGAAATTACAGCCAAATCCAGAAAGAAGCGTTGGCAATTGTGTTCGGTCTGAAAAAGTTTTACCAGTACCTTTATGGAAGAAGGTTTATCCTGGTAACTGATCATCAACCGCTCAAAACGCTCTTTGGCCCGGGTAAAGAAGTCCCACTTTTGGCCGCAAATCGCCTGGCTCGATGGGCATTACTGTTAAACCAGTTCGATTACAGCGTTGAATTCCGCAAAACCAAGGATCATGCAAGCGCTGACGCACTCAGCCGCCTTCCATCGTCCGAAGACATCTGCTTCGACGAGGAAGAGATCGAAGACGATGCCGAAATAGTTTTTTCAATACAACACGTGGAAGACAAGTTGACACAGGCTAATCAAGGTTCGTTAGTACCCTGTTCTTTCAACGGTGCTCAGGTTTATATGTGAATTATGGCCCCCAAAAGAAGCGGTGAAGGCTCGGAGATGAAATGTTTCCGAAAATTTTCTGAATCAATATCCATCTGCAACGGTTGCCTGGTCCACGGAACAAGAGTTATGATTCCAACCTCCATGCGACGTCGCGTCCTGGAACTGTTACATATTGGACACTTTGGGATGCGTCGGATAAAGAGTGTAGCTCGCACGTCCGTCTGCTGGCCCAACATTGACGAAGACATTGAGGCCACCTGCCGTCATTGTGTGCCATGTGGAGAACATCAAAACAAACCAGCAAAACCTCCCGTACATCCTTGGATGTTGCCTGAAAAACCGTGGAGCCGACTTCACATGGATCACACCATTAATTTCATGGGCTCCAATTGGTTACTGCTCACAGACGCTTACTCCAAGTATCCTTGAATTCATCCTAAGCAAGCTGCGACCGCCGAGGTTAGAATTTACCTCCTGGAGCAAAATTTTGCTGACTTCGGATATCCGCACTCGTTACAGGAGACCGATAAAGCAACAGCATTCCAGTCCGAAGAATTCAAAGCCTGGTGTCAAGAAAGTGGGATCACTCACCTTACAGGAGCTCCCTACCATCCGGCTACCAATGGGTCGGCGGAAAGACTGGTACAAACTTTC